>JAYJMH010032210.1:0-72506 GCA_036873815.1 Phacellophora camtschatica
GACCACACCTCGTGATTCCTTTTGCCTTTGCCTGGAATTACAGAGAGTTAGCAGCTCTCCTCACACTTTTGCAGCAAATATGACCTCGAGGTTATGAGTCCGTCGCCTTAACCACTTGGCCATGCTTGCTTTTTGTGTGTAATTCCTTCATTTACTTTTACATTCTGAAGACGTTGCCGTGAAATATGGGTCTAATCAAAGTTCACAGAGCTTTGAGTTGTTCGCGAAGACATTCTAGATAAACTTATCTTGCTGTTACAACGTTGAACAAAAGGAAAGATATCTTGCTGATAAAGTTCAAATGTTTGTCAACAGGTATTTCTAGAAATCTTGATAGTTTAGGGTGAATGTGTCCAATAGATTTTTCATTTGGTTAGGAGTTGATTGCGATTAATACAAGTTACAAAAGGTTACGTAATTGGAAAATAGGGGTATGTAGGTCAACCAGAAAAAACAAATATGTTCTTTCAAAAGTGAAAGTTTAATCGATGGGTGATTGCAAAATTAGAGCAATAGTATAAAAATACGTTACTAAACATATCTGAAAAATTAAATTTCAATTAAATTTACTAAGAGCTGTATCAGTACTTAGTTTATTGATCAAATAAAAGAAACAATATTCGGTCAAAATACTTGTTTATTCAAAACTAACATCCTGCGATTCAAATGTCTTGTTTCTATTGTTACATCTCAGTACTAAAATACCTTTTCGTCCAAACCGGATGCCCTCTATTCTGTTGATGCCTCGATGCCTCTTTCAGTATTGGAAAAATAACCATTGGCACAAAAATGAAAACAATTTTGACTAAATTTAAATTTTGGCTACAAAGTCAGACGACGAGCAAGAGCAGATTTTGTGGCAATAGTGAATTGACGAATCAATTTCAAAACGATTAGCAATCAAAGACAAAGCGACTTCTCTCAAGCAGAAAATAAAAACGAACAAAATAATGTTTTGATTCGAAATTGGTGTGTCGATTTCACTATTGTTACAAAATCTGCTCTTGCTCAGACGACGACAGTTTCATTTTACAAAGATTCAAAAAGAGCGATAAATTCAAATGATCTGTACAAATGACGAGCAGATAATCACATTATTTCTAGAATTATTGATATTTTTCCACGTCACATCAAGCGTTTACAAACAACCACTATTTCGACCTAAAGTCACGGCCAACAGAAGACGTAAACGAACATGAAAATGCTTCAAAAGGTCCACCCTGTGCATTACCCTCGTCATTACGCTGGCATTTCAAAACTCAGTCAGTCTTCGGGTAAAACTCGACTAGCTACGCAGTCTCTGTTGTATAGCTAAAAACAACAACTCTATGTCTTTAGGGTAAAACGCGCATTCGCATGTCCATTAAATGTATCCATTAAATGTACTGTACATTCGCCTTCGCACGAAATACTTTACGTTTTCCACAATATAAATTGCACTAATTTCCGTTAAATATAAAAGACCTACGAAAAGCTACAGTCTGCACTACATGTATCATTTACATGCGAATCAGATTCATAATAAACTGAACAGATAGTTAATTAAAAAAGTTTTTAGTTGTGATTAGCTGTTCTTTGTTGTTCAACGCAAAATAAAAATGGTAGAAAATTCATCATAGTATAGAGTAAAGTGCAAACACCATCTCTAGGTATATGACAAATAACACTTGTAACATTTCGTTCTTAAAGTTTCTTTAAAAATGTGTATTTTAAGAACGAATGTCATATATCTAGTGATGGTGTTGTCCTTCTCCACCATGATCCATGGTTGTACAACACAAAAAAGCTAGAAGAATAGCCGAGACCTTTATCTGCGCTAACTGTATTTTGCATTCCGTTCTTTGTAAATCGTTAGTCGCAAAACATAGTAATTATACCCATTATAAATTGCATGTAAACTTCAATAACAGCATTGCATTTAGCAATAACTGCATTGCATTTATAGAGAAATAACATTCATCACGACTCTTATTCGTTCACGCCCTTGCAATTATTTTATAAATTACTCCTAACATCGATTCGTAACTAATATTTTCATCAAACTTATGCCAAAGTGAAAAAAACTGGGCGCTGCTGGAGACTATAAAAGCTGCGTATGACGTTGCAAGATCTTATCCATAAATGAAACAAATATTTAATCAAAGATACCAAATTTAAAATTGTTTCAAAAAATTCAGTTTGTTTCTTTAGGCGTGGGTCCAAAAACTGCTTTTCGCTTTTAGCACATCATCCAAATAGTTTGGTAAATGTTAAAAAGTCTGACAAAAAGCCTAAGAAAACAGACAGGGATGTTCTTAAAGCAATAATAAATTGATTCAGTTGTTCACAACTAAATATATGTATTTATTTCAAATATGGAACACCCTAATGAGGATCTCGAAAAATGCACCGTCTGCACGGCGGCGTCCATTGATGAATTTTGATTTGGGGTGCGAATTGTTGTTCGCGCTGGGTGGATATGGTCCGAGAATATAAAAAAATATTTCAAAATCATTCCTCGGAGATCTTACCATCGACAAAAATATAACAATCAAATTTTTTCCGAAACAATAGATCTAAGACGCATTCAAATACGAGTAAGAGTGGGGAAACAATTTAATTCGAATTTTGATGAATGAACTAGGGTGAAATTTTGGTCCGAAGGGGCGTCAGAACTTTGTGCTTTAATCTGTAACATGAAACAGACTATTTTTTGTCTTTTGAAAAAAAAAAACAGGCTGAATACTCAGAGTTGCAAAGGAAATTAGCTTAATTATATATAGCAACATCAAAAGGCCTGTTTTCGACAGCCTCGTACCCAGAGCTATGGGTACGGGGTTATGTTTCCAATTAATCTATGATTTACCATTAATTTGTGAAAATTAAAAATAAGCTTCACAAAGAAAGTTTTTTGATGTACAGTCGCCCTTTTGGAATGAAATTTCCAAAATTGCACTCCCACTGTATCTAAATCTCCAAACTAACCCTTTTTTACGTCTGGATTTCTAATTAACAGGCAAGTATGATCGAAAGTTTCCTTTTGCAGGGGGGGAGCACGTACAAACCAACTAAATTCGACAGATCAATTTAAGTTGAAACATCTGATATTAATGAACTTTTATCCGCAATTACTTCCCAGAAATATAAAGTTTTGCTTTATTTAGCAATGTGCCATATGCAAGTTTTCGAGGTCAAAATGTTAAAAATTGGCCACCGACCCAAAATTCCGACTGATTATTCCGACCTAACAACACTGGAAAATTCAGATTTCAACACGTGTCACTTATCAAAAAGCATTTATTCATAGTTAATGCTTGTTTTAATATTTCAACACATATAACATTGTAATTTTTTTAAAGCTGACGATTTACACGAAATACTGACACAAGTACTTCAGTAGGGCCACGCATTTAAGAAGCAATTGATGAGAAATTTCTAGGCTCATTTTCTACGAAGAAAAACGGGAAAACAACAGGAAGTATTTGCAAACAATAGGACCCAATTTAAAAAATTAGCTTCTGAAGTGTGTGCGGAGCCTTGCTGTATTGTACTCTGCACCCAGTGTGCACAATTCTGTACCCATAATTTGTCTATAAATATTACTGGTGTTATCCCAACAAGCATTGATCCTTTGGTTGCAAAAATCAAAACATGCGTCTTTGCAAATTACATTTTCACTATATTTCTGGCCCCATTTATGCCTTTCCATGTTTCATCTACTTCATATACAAAATCATAGCGAGGCTACTACCAAAACAGTAATAATTCCACAAGAGGTTAATTGTTGTAAAAATAGTCATTTTTACAAAAACATAAGGGCAAAGATTTTAAATTGGACTAACGTATTTTGTTCGATATGCAACCAGCCAACTGATGTGCTTATTTCCGTGACGTTGATGATAATTGGCTAACCACTTTCAAGAGAGAGCTATTCTCGTCTTTGAGTCGCTGATTTTCGTTTCGTAGTGAGTCGATTTCCTAAATTAAAAGATACACACATCGTTAAATGTTAAGTTTTTTGGCCACATTTTATGATCATATTGCTTTTCTTCTTATCAATGACAAAAGCGCACATATTGTAAAAAAAAAACGATAATAAAATTTTACTACAAGAAAGAGTACATTCCGCACATATAAACCTTGGGATTTTTCCATCTGACCAAAGCAAATCCGGGTACTCTAGACACAATTGTCCAAGTGCCTTGTCAAATTCCCCGGTGGAAAAAAGCATTGACATTTTGTCCTACGGTTGTTTCAACATTTCCCCAGCAAAAAAAATGTGACCACATCTCGTAATTCCTTTTGCCTTTGCCTGGAATTAAAGAGAGTTAGCAGCTCTCCTCACACTTTCGCAGCAAGTATGACCTTGGTGGGATTCGAACTCACGACCTTGCGATCATGAGCCCGGTGCCTTAACCACTAGCCAGTAGGTTCCTTACCTGTTCTCTTGATTAATCGATATGAATTTAAACTGCGGCGTTTCCTTTATTTTGTGAGCCTGTCTCGTTTATTTAGGTGATTTGTTACGCCTTATCACACTACACTATCAAACCATTTCTAACTCGATACCTTTGGGAACTGCAGTGTGGTAAGGCCCAATAAACAAAACAGTGGGAATAGTGCAAGAAACTAAAGAAATGTAGCGAATATCTTTTAAAAATTGATAATATCTTTTTTAAACTCTCATCACTCCATAAACACAGAAGATAGAACTGTAATTTTTAAGAACAGAAGAATTGTAATATTTGCAAACAGTTGATTTGAAAATACTATGCATCCATTTTCCCCAATTCCATTGAAGTAATAATTTTATAAATTTTATATTTAGTTTTGGAGTTAGTATAAATTTATTTTGCCCTGTAAAATGTAACAATCAAAAGCTGTTGCTTTAATATAAACCCGTTGGTGTTAACAGAGCTAGAAAAAAAATAATGATTGGGTAGATGGTTAGAAATCATGAGAAAGCTTGCAGCGATCACGAAGAAGAGAAATATTGCGCCACATTATTTCCTTCAAAAGTAAATAATACAAAAAAAACAGCAGCTTTCCGCCCAGAAAAAGGCATTCTGCTTACAACCAATGTGAAAAGGCAAATAAACGCACCTTTTGGGATTTTTCGAATTCATCTCTCCATTCTTGAATGGCTTGTTGATAAGCTTCGAGTTGCTGTATCAGCGTATCTTTGTCAATACTGTCCCACTCATCTCCTCTTCCTCCCCTGAAAAGTAAACAGAATATCATTTAGGTGCATGCAAGTTAAAACTAAGTTCCAATTTAAACAATAAGTTCGGTATCTGACAAACTGAATGCAGGTAATTGTCCCAACAAGAATCTAAATGCAAACTAATGTGGAGATAGGAAAAAATATCTAATGAACCAATGAAAGGACAGCGATATGATAGTGCATAATTTCATGGTAAATGAAAAGAGTATTACGGATTGGCTTAAATACATGTCCCAACACGTTAGTAAAGCTGCTGATTTTATTGAAAATTGTTTCTTCTTTGAAAATTATGGAATGCTGAGAATTTAGAAACTCGCAATAAGAAAACAAGGAAACTAAAAAAACATCACTAAAAAAAACATTTGTATTTTCTACATAAAAAGCGTTTTCATTATGATGTACCTCTTCAGAGCATTAAAAAAAATTAAATCTGTTACTTTAAAACATGTAAGAAATTATAAGATTAAAAAACAAGAATACAAAAAGGAGCTCCTACCTTGATCTTCCTCTTCCCTGAAATGATAAAAATATTTTATTGCAACATGAGAAAATACTTGGCTAGACAGTTACAAAGGCTAAAAACTTAATTCATAAATGTCTGTTTTAGCTGCATTTTTTCTTCAACTGCCTTCGTATTTAATTTAAATTTATCTAAATCAATGATTATCTATTTCGAACTGATCAATGTCATTGAAAAATACCCTTCCCATTGGGACCCACCTTATTTCCATAATTTCAAATAGGATTTCCATAATTCAAATCCCATTAGAAAGTGGCATTCGTCTTTGACTTGCCCAAGTCTCAGTTTTGAGTTGTCCAAAAAAAAACAAAAAAACAATTTTCTTCCTTAATTTTCTTGCCGCTCCGCTGGCGTTTTTTTTTTGGACGGTTTTTTTCGGACAACAGAAAATTGAGACTTGGGCAAGTCAACATTTGTCTTTTCGATCTATAGAGATTTTATCGAATGCTGACGCGACATTTTACTCTTTTGTTCGTTGCTATAAAGAACATTTCCTTTGAAATGCCTTCGGTGGAATAAAGGTCAACATTTATCAAAAATAACTCTACACTTTCACTGAATTTTCTATAAATTACTTTGATCATGATGATCACAAATAGTAGCATTTAGCAATGCAATGGTTCCAGAAAACGAGCTATATTCACGTTTAAAGCCATTTTGGAATTTCATGTCATCTCCATAGAGAATAGAAACAACCAAAATAAACCATTGTTCTGTTTTTCATAGACAGACATTTTTGGAGTTCTTCCATTCAAATCTCTAAGTTTAACTCTGTCATTGAAAAAAGTCAACTAAGTGCAAAGATAGCAGAAATCCACTTTCATGTTTTAAACTCAGGAAAACGTCTGGTGGCACTTACATGTAACATAACTAGCATTTCGGGTAAAAAGAAAAAGTCAGTTTCCCTTCACTTCCTATGAATACAAAATTACAAAGAGAAATAAAATTTGTAAAGTATTTTGATATTCTGCCCGAGTACTGCAAGTTTCTTAACTTTTCAACAGATCTAGCTCTTATGAACTGGTTTCTTATCAAAAAAATGTGTGCAGCACAAAGTTTTTTGATAATCCGCCATGGAGTAAAAGTTTTTTGATAATCCGCCATAAATACTTTAGAGGTAAGTTAATTGTCTACGAGCCAATTTGGCAGAGCACAACAGCGTTCAAAACTGCAGCTGTGTTCAGTTCATATTCTTGAACCTACTTATAATACCACAATGATACACTGCTTTGAACCAATCAAAACCAAACAAAAACATACCATGAAGCCTATTGTGCCTCTTGCATTTTTGTAATCTCCCTGCAGTTCGATATTCTTCTGAGAATAAATCTTGGCCAAGTGCAATATGTCAAAAGGATTCTAGCTGCGAGTTCTGAGAGTTATTTTATTTAAACTATCGATGGCCTGTTGTCTGCCAGGCAAAACATTTACGGACTGCAAACAACGATCTTAATGAGTGAGATATAAACAACATCTCATGAAGAGAACAACGACTGCCTATTAAGAATATTGTGGTCCCGGAAAGTCTCCATATTTTGGTTTGAGAAAAACCAAAATAACCAACCACGAACAACAACAATGGAACTGTATTGCAATTATCCATTATCCATTAAGAGTTGGAAACGAAACCGCAGAGGCGTAAAAAGTTCCTCTTGAAATTTACTGCCGAGGCGTAAAAAGTTCCTCTTGAAATTTACTGCCGAGGCTTAGAAAGTTCATTTTGAAATTTACTGTCGAGGCCTAGAAAGTTTCTTTTGAAATTTACTGCTGAGGCCTAGAAAGTTCATCTTGAAATTTACTGTCGAGGCCTAGAAAGTTCCTCTTGAAATTTACTGCCGAGGCCTAGAAAGTTCCTCTTGAAATTTACTGCCGAGGCCTAGAAAGTTCCTCTTGAAATTCAATAATCACGAGAGAACGAATTCATAAAGTAACAAACAGAATTACAGCAAATTCAGATACGTGCCATTTTATTTTCGAAAGAGTGATCATCAGAAGATCGCAGTCCAATCAAAACCTACAGCTACGCGTTGGATTAAGTAAGCTAAATTGCCATAAACTCAAAGATAACTTAAGGGATCCTTTGAATCCTTTGGGTCCGATAAATGATGGTATTGAGGATACGGAATGCTTTTTACTGCTTTGCTAAAGCTCGTGATGCAAACATGCGTGATCTTCTCGACAGTATGAACGCAATATTGTATGAACGCAATATTTATTAAACCATTCGAATGGAGAATTGCTAAAACTCATGCTGTATTGCCATAAAAAGTTATCATTTGATTCAAACACAAAATTAATTGAGGCAACCATAAAATATATGCAGCCTTCAGAAGGATTTACATAAGTTCTTGTTAAAAATGTTACTCTCATGTGCAAAGGTTACTTTTTGCATTTTGTGACAAATTGCATTTATAACGTTCGAGTTTCCAAGTTAAGGGTAATAGCCAAAGTGACACTTTGTATCTTACTAATGCTGCGTATGTGTGTGTTACAAGCTTTGCTTGTTGCTGCAAATTTTTATGAAAATGTTTTAAAATATCATCGGAAGAGCACCACTTACGCCTCAAACAGTGGGTTACAGACATGTATTGCCTCATGCCATGGCTCACCAGCAAGGGCGTAATGAGGTGCCAGCTTTTGGAGGGTGTGGTATCTTGGTTTGGAAATTGCCCGAATTTTTTCTATTGTTTTCTTTAAATATTCCATTGTTTTAGTAAAGAATAAGCATTGTTCTCATACTTTAGACACATGCGTCTTGAGAGCTTCAGACACTTTTTTAGGACTACTCCAGACACTGTGACACATGAATAGCCGTGCAGTGCTAGAAAAAATAACACCGACACTAGCACGGCATTGAATCGACGTCTGAATCAACCTTGAATTTCAGCTCGAGCCAAAATCCTAGCACAAGTTTGCCACACCACTTTTCCTGCCATAAATTTCTTGTCAGGAAAAGCTCTCGCATGGGGCGTCTGAAGAACATCACATTCAAGAGCATTGTGTTGCACCATGATGTTCTATGTAGCTAACCACTCCCATTGACATTAAAAATGTTTGCAAAGGCTGTCTATACTTCAGAAAATTTTTTATCATTTGTTGTCATTCACTATTGTGAGTTTTGACAAATATGTGAAATGACGCTCAATTAAAAGCAGAAGCAGACATCTTCGGGAAAATGATTTTTCTGGAAGTTTAATAAATGCTACGTTTGTTCCTTATGATGTTTAACAAATTACATTCATACAAAAACAGATCAGCCTAATTTGTCCCCCACCCCTATAATTGTGATATACAGATAATTAAATATTTGGCAGTGAGCATTGGAATATAAGAGTTCACTCCGTGAGTTGAAGTAACAATGTCAGAGGTACTTTGAGTACGAAATTTAAAAAAAGTTTTTTCTTGGTGAGAAAATCGGTTATTACTTTTCATAATCATTTGCAAGTTTATTGTAAAAAAAAAAACATCTTCATGGGAAACTTGTAGAAATCCAACTTTGCTTGATGTTCACTTTGTAAATTACATACTTCTATTTTATCATTCACTGAATTGTTTGTGTTTCCAAAATGTATATTATATGTATAAGTCTCAAAGTTACTTGATATTCTTGAACTAATTCAATCAACAAACAAGTAAAAATTGTCTAGAAAACTACTGACAACATCTCCCAAATCCAGAAATTAATTCAAACATATTACGGTAAAAATGTGTGCATGCACAAGATCAAAATAAAAAACGCTAAGAAAGATGAAATTGCTGAAAGATGAAGCTAAAATGAAGCACGTTCGTTTACAATCATTAGGGAGGTTTGGATCCAGAACGAGTACGACATGAAAAACAATTGAATTTAAAATTTAAAGAATAAACTTGTAATAAATGTTGTTCCCATGGGCCATCAGACCGTACTTTTCAAATATGCAACACGACATTGACAATTTTTCGACGTCTTTTAGAAAAACAAGCTGAAGACTCCAAGAAGAAAATTGAAATTAGCTTAATAATAGCGACAGCAAGAATTCCATGTCTGCGAAGAACCTTTGACATTGCGAAAATAGAATATAAGGGATTACAAATAAAGCTATATCGCTTATGCTAAATCGCCTTTTGGAGTGCTTTTTCCAACCTTGTACTCGTACTTGTTCTGGATCTAAACATCCCTATTGATTTAATGAAAGAGTCGAAGCTCAGTTTTTAGGCCAGACCACAATACGTTCTGTTGCTAAAAACATCTTGAGTCTCATCCAAAATTTACGTGTTCCCATAAAATAAAAGTGGCATTTCAAAAACACGTGCACGCAAGTCAAGAATCATCTGATGTCAAAATGATAAAACCGTTGACATACCTGAGTTTCTGTGGAATTTACACTTTCGTTTTGGTAAGTATTTTCTTTGACTTTATTTGTTTCCTCGGAGGCAGCTGCTGTATCTCCCTGTTAAAAAAACAACATTAATTTAAAACAAAAATCAACCAAAATCGTTCTCCAAAGCAGCCCAATTTTTATAAATTAAAAGAACCAACAGCGTTTTTCTGAAACATTTTTCTGAAATGATATCTGTACTATTCTATCTTAGGGATTCTATTTTTCGGCAATAAATTCCGGCAAATTTTCCCGAAATTCACAGACTTGCCATACTGTGAGCAGTACTATGCAGATAATTTTTTTAATTTACGATTTCGGAATTTTTTTTAATTTACGATTTCAGAATTTTGTTAAAATGACAGTTGCATTTTAAAAATTAACGTTCAAAATTAACCACATTTTGTTTCAGCATGTACCTTTTTATTAGATTTTCAGAAAAACTTTACTTTCAAAAAATTTCCTGGAAGCGGCGCACTCATTTGATTTGAATTGACCAACTGTCTATTAAATATTACAACCATACTGTAGCTAACAAATTTACAATACCACGTAAAAGTACGATACTAAATAGCTACTATCTATGAAGTATATTGAACAAAAAAAAACTCTGACTGCACTAAACAAAATACGACTAAACAAAATAAAAAACTGGGCTGACAAAAAGATCACATTACCGCAGTCTAAATAGCGTTTAACATAAAAGGTTATTTAAGGTTTCTCTAGATAGAGATTTGGAAAGATATTTCAACATCCTTATTTCCTTTCTCCACTACTTATCGATAGCCACATTGATCTAACTGGAAAACAAAATTTTTCAGTCCACTATACTACCAACAGGTTTATATTCATTCATTTTCACCCCTTGAATACTGTGAAAAAGGTCTGGAGGCAATGTGAAAATGATCAGTTACGATCATATATATCCCTTTAAGATAAGAAAATAAGCTCTTCTTTCTGGGGTCGAGATTGAAGTACATTCTCTGTGTGCTCATAACAATTTTCTAAGGTTAAAGTCATAATTATCGTTAACAGCCAAAAATTCTACTCCTGGACGATTTTACAATTTTGATAAACGAAGAAGTATCATCAAGAAACATTTTACAGAATATTGTAGACTTCAACGATATAATTCAATCCAGACAGTCGTGTTATTGAAGTACCCGAAAATAAGACACCCACATTACAACTCTTGGGTACCTATATACCATGCGTAACTGAGCGTAGCAATTTACTGAGTACCTACTGTATGTGTTAGAGAAAAAAAAACTTCAAAACTTTTAATTTAATTGGGAAACAACCCAAAACCATCGCTATAATGCTCCATTGAAATAAGGTATGGGACAATCTATAAAAGACCATACATAAAATATAACAAAAATGTACATATAACTTTTTGCAATGTCATACAGAAATGTGCACAATAAAAGAGAAAGGGTGTGTGCGTCTTAATTTGCGTTACGTACTGCCTTACCTTTACATCTACCTATCATACGATTTTAGCGTTACAGAGTGTCGCAAAAACGCAGACACAAACCTACCAGAAAGTCGTTACTTAATATTGGTGTATGCTTTTTAATTTGAGTTACGTAATGCCTTACCTTTACATCTACCTATCATACGATTTTAGCGTAACAGAGTGTCGCAAAAACGCAGACACAAACCTACCAGAAAGGCGTTACTTAATATTGGTGTGTGCTTTTTAATTTGCGTTACGTAATGCCTTACCTTTACATCTACCTATCATACGATTTTAGCGTTACAGAGTGTCACAAAAACGCAGACACAAACCTACCAGAAAGGCGCTACTTAATATTGGTGTATGCTTTTTAATTTGCGTTACGTAATGCCTTACCTTTATATATCTACCTATCATACGATTTTAGCGTTACAGAGTGTCACAAAAATGCGGACACAAACTTACAGGAAAGGCGTTACTTAATATTTTAATGAGTCTTGTCTTGACACCTACCTACCATACAATCTTAGCGTTACAGAGTGTCGCAAAAACGCGGACATAACCCTCCCGAAAAGGCGTTACCCTCCCAGTTTGTTTGCGTTTGTTCAAATTAGCCAATCACATCACGGAATGTTTATCACATGTTCATAACACTGCAAATTGATTGGCTATTTTGAAAATATGAACACATCAACTTGTAAAAATCATATGCAAAATTCTCCTGTGCGTTCTTCGACCTGTGCGTTCCACAAACAATGGTCTCATTGTGATACAAACAATTACGGTATCTTACCTGGAACGCTTGACTTCCATCCATTCCAACCTTCTTCCTGGCTTCCATCTGTATATCTAAAGATCAGCTACAATTGCTACAAAATTTCTTCAAACCTTGCAAAGTATCATGATAATAGAAGAGCAGGCGAGAAGTGATCGATGACAGTTTATAAGAATTGGAAGGTCTCGTTCAGTGAATTAAACAACATATCACTTTCAATTATTCAGAACACAATCTTGCAAATCAGATTTACCATGAGATTCGCACAGCAGGAAACATGAACAATGCATCGCTATTAAATTTCATAAATCTTAAATCTGTTAAGAAACTTATAACAAACTACTGAAAGCTTTGCATGCCTTTGGGAATTACTCTGAGTTGAAGATGACTACATGCACAGGGGTGCACGCTGTTCTGTTGCTCGGTAACTTTGCAAATTATCATAAATTATCACATTTGCATAAATCAAAAGAATAAGATAGAAGATACACACATACTTCCGTCTTTCCCAGAAAAGCAATGTACCATGAAAGACGGAAGTATGTGTGTATATAAAGTATATATGGAAGTATATAAAGACGGAACCAGAAAAGTTCTCAAAGTTCCCTCTTTAGGAAAACATACATAATTAGCTTATACATACATAATTCGAAACCATCAACAAGCATTAACAGTTCTTCAACATCAGCGTTTTTGCAAAATAACATCATTTTGTGTCAAGAGACGCAGGAAGCAACTCAGACGTGGTAGGGCCAAGAAAGATGGGCAAATGGTAACGCTTATATTGGACACTTCCAGTAAAATCTTCTCAAAGAGGGCACATTTTGCCAAAAGGTGGAGGGGGCTGGCCCCCTGGTTGCTACGTTACTGCTTTTGTTGTGCCCAAAACAATCAGACACCACAAATTGTCTCCATTAAAGCGACATTCCCAAGCAGCATTGTCCATGTAAAGTGGCAATTAAATGGCTATTTGTACTTTTCTAAATAATTCCACTATCATAAATATTTTCGTAGCAATTTGATGGACGAAACAATAATGTTCTTATTAATGCGAGTGCGTAATTTCAATTGGAAGCAGCATCCAACATAAGAAATGATCTATGGTTCTTTGCTACCTATTTCAAAAGGTTGTAGCCAGAAAAAGATTTCTATTTGCCGGGCATTGCTACAGAGCAAAGGAACAAGCCATTTCCAAACTCATACTATGGCAGTTGTCAACTCCGCATTTAAGGGGATCTCGTCCGCTTTTCTATCCAACAACATTAGTGAGGGACATTTGAATCTCTATTCAGGAGCTTCCGTGAGCGAGCAATGAAGAGCAAGTTTTCTGGCGTGGTGAGGTGGGGCGTGGTGAGGTGGAGCATGTCACGGCTGCCGAAGGATGATGATGATGATGATGATGATGAAGTAATAAGAAAAAGTACCTTGAACAGAGCGTTTAAATCGCTATAAATTGTCCAACAACTGATTTTCTAGAGAATCTATTTTTGGACCACCTGGTTTGCCCATTAACATTCCAGATTCTACAGCAAATATCAATCTCATTAATAAATCCATACGCAAAGATATTGTTTTGAAGAAAAAACACCCTGATAAACACAATCTAGAAAACAGACCTCTTGACAGGATTAGATTCAATCCGATCACAAAGATTAAGAGAATGAAAACAGGGCACCTTTTTATTGGATTGTGAAAAGTTTAAAGAAGATATTTATGAAGGAATAATTTAAATAAGTCAATATAATAAATCATCAAACAATTTGTTTCGTAAATGTTGTGATCTTGTCAAATTAATTTTACTAATGATCAACAACATGCCAATACGAAAATCGGTATCGAAGAGAAACAGGACAGTTTTAAAAATCGGCAATTACAAAAACCAGGTTCGTAAAACTTCAACAACGAAAATTTAGAAAGGCCATGCCATCTGTAAAGCTTCACTATTTGCAGACGACTTCGTTTCAACTCAATTAACCTGGGAAGTTGACTTGAAGATTTCTTAATTCCCTACACTAAAAAGTTAACTATACAGTTGCAGAAACTACAGCGTGTCCCCCAAAAAGGTAACAACTTTGTTCAAGATTAGCGCTGAAAGTTTCATTCAAATTTTTATCGAAACGATTTTTAAAATATTTCTCGTTGATAAACTTAAAAATTGATACCTAGTTTGTTATTATTTGTGCATCTAGAGTCAAGATATTAATTCTGAAAGTTCAAATTTTCCTCCAACCCAAAACCGGAGGTCTAGATTTCCTAAACCATAGCATTTTACGAAATTAATTTAACGGTGCTTGGAAACACACTAAAAAAAATCAAAAAAGTGAAAATTGAATGCTTATTTATGGATGCAGTCACTATGAAGTAAGTGCTTTCTCTTTTTCAGCGTTTTAACCAAAAATCTACCATAATTAAACAGCAATTTTAGTTTTCAAAAAATTTAGTCATAGACAACTGATTCTCAAGATTCTTTTTGGAATCATTATTCAGAAGTATTTTCAAAAACAAAGTAATGTTTTCTGGAAGACCGTCGTGACTCAGAAAATCCAACAACACGATCTTTTAAGAGCGTAGGCCAAAATTAGAACCTCTGGCTTTGAGTGGGAGGTAAATTTGAACTTCAAATGTTACTATCTCAATCCTCAAACGATTAATATCAACAAAACAGATTTTTATTTTTAAGTTGACTAAAGAGGATTACTTAATAAAATAATTTTTGCTGGATTTGAGCGATATTCTCAGCACTAGCCTTAAACAACCCTGTTATCATATTTTTGGGACACCCGGTACAAGTTGAAATTGCAGTGATTATTAAAGTGATATATATTTATCTTCTCAGAATTCAAAAAAGAAAACAATTTTGAAAACCAAAAATGTCTTCCATTAAATAGCTACTTTGCCAAGCAGGCAGATTTACAATATTATCCTCTAACGGGAATTCCATGTTCAAAAATTCAATGAGTATAAAACTACAATTCCCTGATTCTCATCACCAAAAACTCTAGAATAAGCAAGAAAACATGAGAGCTTAGATTTCAAAGGTGCCTTGTGTGTGGTCTATAAACGTAGTCAACAAAAAATTGAAAAATAAATTCAGTAAATTTTGTTTTTACACAACATGAATAAATTTTCCATAATCTGCTTTGAACAATTCTCAAAGTTTTTCCTTTCACCTCACTATAATTTGCAGAAACTCTAGAAAAGATTTAACTTGACATCTTGCAGGCTTAACCTTGCATTAAAAAAAATATGTACATTTACATATATATTCTTGTCCTTAATTTTCGCAAATTGCTTGGTCATTTCGACGTACATCATTTCAGCAAAACAAGAAATACGGCATTTCAATGTTATGCGTTGGCTGCTCTAATAGCAGTGTAGCAGTGAATTTCTTTGAGCACATGGTGCAATGATTTGCAAAACAGTAGATGATAATCTGCTAAATTATATAATATCTCAAATTGTGTTTAAAACAAACCTAACTGAAGAAAAAACTTTGACACATCACCCATATAGTCATATCTTAATTCAGTTCCATCACCCATAGTCAAATCTTAACTCTCTTCAAAATAATGGGCGAATTTATTCCGAACATCACAAGCATTCCTCCAGGCTACATTTCCTTAAAAATCTACTTGGCTCAAAATCCCAACAAAACATAGCAAGTCCTTACAACTCCTGAACTCCTTCCCAAATCAATAAATATCTGAATAAATAATTCAAATCACAGTTGGTAAATCTGAAATTTTATTGACAAACAGGTTTAAATAAACACCTCATTAAGTGTAGCGAAAAATACCTCACAACCGTTATACACTTGTGAGAAAAAAATTAAAACGTTTCCGTAAACAAACTTGGGGGTTTATAACTCTTTGAAACAAAAGCAAAAACAGATCCGTATATTTAATTTATTTGCTAGTTCATTATTGCTCTCCTGTGCAAAATTCATTTTCTTGTTCGTATATAGTTCTGGACCATAGTCTCCCAAAAAAAGAAACTTCTCAGAGAAGAGGATGTGGAAGAGTGGTTTTACTGTAATGCAGATAATGAAATGGCTTGAGCAGAGCATGTTCACATAATTTAAATTGATAACTGCATTAGTCTGAAGGAATGTTTTTCAATTTGCTAAATTAATTCAATTTGTCAAATATCCTTGGTATATATCAAAAGATTAAGCCCAAAGGTTTCAGTGTGGTATCATTAAAAACCTTTGTGGTTACTTTCCTAACTGCAGCTGTTCTTTTTCAAACAAAATTATGCTGAAAATGAATTATTTTGTATCCACAAAATCTATGCTTTTGCAAATGGACCATTGATGAATTGGAATTAAAATTTCTAATTGTGCTCTAATTCAAAAGTACATGTTTTTATACAAACAGCCCAGACATGCATGCTCTTATTTCTAGACTGGTTTTTAAAACTGTTTTTATGCCCAACCCTTCTCAAAAATATATTTTAATAGTTCTTTCAGATTAAGTGATTAATGCATACCAAAAAATTTGAGATACTAAAAAAATTTGACCCTTGTGTTTCTTATAAAGGTTTTTCTTATAAAAAAAATGCGTATAAATAGTATAAAATTTAAATTAGTGCCATAAAACTGACACAAAAAAATTAAATGCAAATTAAATGAGTAAAATCGAAATATTAATTTAACAACTCTCCTCTGCATTTCCACTCCTCCCCAGCTTCAATAATATTGTTTAAAATAAGTAGGAACTAGGAGCTATTCTACTTCATAGTAACAAAAAGAATTTATTTCTACTTAAAAAAAGTCCCATTATTAACACTTTACTAAAAATAAATGTGTATGCATGTTTGCATGTTTGCATTAAAAACTATCCTATGTCAACCATCCTTACATTCTTAAAAAATTTGTGTATACCACTTTAATGCAATTAATTTTTCCACATTTACAAAACAATCTGCTGGATAACTAATTTTCAGTAACCATAACCATAACTAACTTCTTTCTCTTTATACACATTATCAAACATTATATAATAAAATAACAAAGCTTAGCTGAGCAAAAGAATTTTGTAAAAACAATATGCTACATAAACACTCAAATTTACCACATACAGACTCGAGAAACAAGCTAAAATGTTAAATTATAAAAAAATTGAAATTATGTGGTTGGGATAACCACATCTATGGTAACCACATTTTTGGCACAAAAATAAAGCTAAGTTATTATCTCCTGGCAGGAAACCACTGCAAATAAATCTTTTCAAAAAACTTGAGTGAGCAAATCTATGCTGTCTGTGATTTCAGGAAAAGACCAATAAAAATTCTCCTGAAATCTTTCCTTTAAAAAAGGTTCTTAAAATTCCACAGACAAAGAGTTAATTTTTACCATGTTTCAACATCTTTCCTCAGAATTATTTTAAAAGAATTGCTATAAATCTTCATTGAAAATACACAAGTATATCTTCTTTGAAAAAACAAAAATCTAAAAATGGTTCTCATTCATGATATTTAGGCCTAAAGTTGTTGTTTTGCATAAGTATATACAGCTCCCAAATTGCAAATAAATATAAAAGAATGAATAAATGGACATAAATCAACTGCAAATTATTGCATTCTTATTTCCCTGTGAGCAGCAACTGCTTAACTGCATGTGTATCTAAACGTTTGATAAATAGCAAAACTATTCAAAGTATATATATATAATAGCTATTCCACATTGAAGAATTGTAAGTTCTTTTCTGCTTTAGCAGCAACATAAATGTTGTTCACTAATGTTATCCAACTTTGTCTTTCTCGCGCCAGCAGTCTTAAACTTTCAAGATCATTGATTGATTTGAGCTGATTTATGTTGTATTTATTTTTGAATTTGTTATGTTCCTTTAGCATAATCATGTCAACGTGTAGCGAATTTGGCAGTGTAGTAATTGGCCTTCCACAAAATTTCTTTTAATATGATTTCTCAAAATAATAGTTCATTGCTTTCTGTGCTGGTGTTTCTTGGTGTGATCGTAGAACATGTCCAAAAAGTTTCCATTTATTTTGCAGAATTTTCAAAGATAGCACTTCTTTGTCTGTTTGCTTATACAATAGTGCATTGCTAATGTGTGCAGGTTATTTAACATTAACCCCAGGTACCAGAGTTATAGACAAGAATTGGCTTGACTAAAGACTTTCAGAGCTTGTTTTATTTTATCATTTCTAATCCAGATGTTGTTTAAGTTGCTCAGAGTGACGATTGACAATTGTTTCCTTCTAGACACATCTTCAGCATCTCCCAACAACGATCCCAGCTTTTTAACAGTCCTCAATCTTTCTTCACAATCTTGTTTTGTGATCCTTAGATTGATTCCTTGTGTCTTTTCGCATCTGAAAGGAACTTTGATTTTCCTTTCAAGTGTTGTCTCTTCTGTTTTGGATTCATTGACTTTGAGATTATCTTCAAGCAGTATGTCTTTGATGTATAATTTTAAATCTTCTTGTTTCTGTTTATCAGTTGTCATAAATTCTGCATTATTTAATCTGTTGACGTTATTTAATTTTATAGGATAGGATTTTTAACAGCTTTTCTCTATTTATGGTATCAAATGCACTACTCATGTCAATCCCTGTTATGTAGATTTTTTCTTGATATACTTGAACTCTGGCTATGAGCCATCTGTGTGCCCAAACTATGTCAGAGGTATTACAGTATTACCTATATGCGCTTTGTGATTCAGTTAGAAAATCTTCTACTTTTGGCTTTGTCCTTTCTAAAACAATGTTTGACAACATTTTTCTAATTATGACTGGTCTCAAATTCTTAATATGACTGACTGGTCTCAAATTCTCAATATGACTGGTCTCAAATTCTTAATTGGGCTTTTAACTTCTCCTACTTCTTCTGACTATTTGTAAGTTCTTCTAGTTTGTTCATGGCTTCTTCAAGAGTAGATTTGTTAGTGTTGTTATTTTTATATTAATCATTGATATTTAATTTTTTATTAGTTTCATCCAAGTTGTATGGGGTCTTCCACATGCAATTAAAATTAAATTAAAAATTGCAATGTTGACCAACAGTTTTTCAAAGTGAGATTCAAAATTAAAATTTTTGTTTGCAATTTCTGCAAAAAAACCTGGCATTTTAAAATCATTTGTTTGTTTATATCCAAACTTGTTAGCCTGCATTATGTACAGTATACTGCATTACCTCAATGAAATAAGCTACTGAGGTAATGACCTGTCGCACAGAACACGTTGCTTTTCAAACACTATAATAACACTAATAACAAAACATATGATTACATATATCCTATGTGATCTAAAAAAAAGATCCCCATTTGCAAGGCTATGGCTTGAAATCTGTGGGAATAAAAATCTCAAATTGTTTATAGAAAACAATGTCTGAAGGGCAAACTTAGAGTTTGGGCTATCATCCAGTCATCGGCAATTGCATTTATGTGGCCACGACTGGGAAATAAAATTGCCTTCATCCAAGACCTTTTAAGTCAATTAAAAAACCATGATTTGTTTCCAGTCCACATTTTGACATACAAAGCTTGCTGGCTTCTATATTGACTTAGGCAGTTTGATCAGGCCATACACAATTAATTAGTTGATTCTCATTAAATTCTATATTTGGTAGTAATTTTTGACAAATGGAAACTTTTTGAAAAATTATGGTCAAACCGGGATTTGAACTCGGGACCTTCTGCTTTCTAGGCAGTTGCTCTACCAACTGAGATATCTCGCCACATTAATGTGTGTAAGAGTACTTCAGAAATGTTCCACCCTGTTGATTAGAGCCGTGCCACTCGAAGATCGAAAGACAAGTTAAATCTCCCCTTATGTAAAAGTAACTTAGGTCAAAAATGTTCATCTTACCTAGGGCCTAAGTTATGGAATCAATTATCCTCGGATCTAAAATCCGCAAACAGTACAAATATTTTTAAACATAAAATCAAAAATAGTTTCATGCAAAACATACAAAAAAACAAGACAGTGTTTCTATCTACAATTAATATCCATTACAAACAATATATCTATACTTTATCATAGTCATTAATGCATTTAGGATTGTTATTCTATTATTTTATTTTTATTATTCAAGACATACCTATACGGGGACCATTATGGAATCAAGATCGTTTCGATATTTTAGTGCTATCCTTGCCACTCTAGTTTAGGGGTGTGTATTTTTAAATTTGTTTTTATGTATTTATTTCTTATTCATTTTTTAAATTTACAAATTTTGTGAAATTTTATCCTTTTATTTAAATTTTAAATTGTAAACTTTTAATTCAGCGGCAAATAAAACTAACTAACTAACTAAATAATGTGTCCAAAAATTAGGCTACAAAATTGATTGAGACTAACAATAAAAATGTTACCTAAAATGCTACAAAATGTTTTTGCTGTTACTCATTGATTGTTAATTTAATTAAAAATACCTTGTTTGACACTTTTGGTGCCTTTCCTGAGATATCAATTCTTGAAGTTGAAATTGTGTGTCACCCTCAGATCAGGGCTTTAGGAAAATGGCCTAAAGGAAAGTTTATGATTTGGGGGGATCCTGATGTTCGTTTGCGGTTTGTCATTTTGGAAAATAACGTTTTTACAGAACAAAGCTATTGTTGGTTAAACAGGTTATATTTTTTAATAATGTGCTGTGTAATTTATTGTTGCAGTTTATCATAAGTTACCCCCAAGGAATCAATGTTGAGTTATGATTTAACCATGCATTCAATTTTTATTCTTTTCATTTTTCTATTGAATATGGCAACAATTTCGATGCCCATTGTAAAGCAGCTGGTAGGTTGTGAATGCCTTGCTTGTTTGAAATCAGGATCAAGGTGATTCCCTAAAGTGGCAAAATTTAAGTAGGCCATTCTGTAAAAGCTCTGGTTTGAGGGTGACACACATTTTCAACTTAGAAAATTACTATCTCACGTTGCAAGGCACCAAAAATATCAAACAAGGTATTTTTCATTTAGTCAACAATCAATGAGTAACATCAAAAACAATTTGTAGAATTTTAGGTAATATTTTCATTGTTATACTCAATTAAATCCGTAGCCTTTTTTAGGACACCTGGCATATATAATACAAATTGTTTAATTTTGAGTAAATAAAATAGAATACACAACTCCACTAAGGATGGCTTAAGGGGTATTATGACCAAGATGCAATAAGTTCTAGGTATAAACACAGCACCTAATTCTATTTAGGTTTGAAACTTTGTATTGTGCACCAAATATATATGGAGCACATTTGACATCTTGGGTAGCAAATTGTAAAAATATGGCATGCCGCACACAAAATTTTGAGATTTTTGTGCTTTTGTCAATGTTCATGTACTAAACAATGTAAAATTACAGAATAAAAACTTATTTTTGGTGCCAAAAGTGACCTGTCTTAATAGCATTTGGAGTGCAGTTAACAGAGTTTCCAACCTGGCCCTGATGAGTTAATCATAACTTAATTTACAAGCATAACATTGGAAAAATAAAGTAAAAATGTTCAACATAAGTATTGATCACACCTCTAAACCCACTGACAGGGACATACCAACAAATAACCACATCAGAAACTGTAAGCTAGCTATCTACACCATACATATCATTGATGCCATAGCATTATAAGAGACAAGCATAAACCTTCTTATATGAAAAAAGAAAAAAAATTACCTTTGGTTATTGGATTTGTTTATTCTATTTATTTCCCTTTTTCATTCTGACAGAAAATTGAATGATCCAGATCAACCACACAAGCAACAATGAAGTCAAGCTCTGTTATAGTACTGTTACTACTGTAAAGCCTCCAAAAATGAAAAAAAGCACACATAATAGCTGGATGGGCCTTGTTTCTCTAATCCCCAACCTGCGCCCAGTGGAATGGAATGTGCAAAATATTTGTGGCAATTTTAACCCTTTGGTTTGGCAGTCATCAAAATGAAGCCCATGTAATTTGTCTATTTTGTTCCTTTTTAATGTATTTGCATGATGTATCAGACTAGGTCTGTTAAATGTAAACGTAATAAACATCCTGATAAAAGAAATATTTACCTCCATGTTGGGCATGATAACAACACCTGTGGACCTGCGTTTCTCTCTCAGATTTTTTCTCTGTTGTCGTTTCTTGCTGGTAGTCGCCCCTGCTCCCCTTTCCTTTCTCTGCAAATGTAGCTTTTTTTCGTGATCTTCATCGAAATCAGGGTCTTCTTGCTGAGCGGGAGTGTCTTCGGGCCCATCTTTGTCGTCGGTAACTTTCAATCTATTTATTCTGGAAGTAACTGATTCTAATTCACTCTTGCGAACTTCACTTTTGACAACGCCGTCACCGGTGCGACCACTACTGACAGGCCTTGCAGAACTGCGAACACTGATTCCAACAGAAACTCTTGGTGTCGATTCTTTAACGTCCCCTGATTCACCTGGCTCAAAAGCTTTATTTCTCCGTTCATTTCTCTCCCTTCTTGCATCAAACCTGTCTTTCCTAAATTTGCTAGTGAATCGTTCAGTTTCTGTACTCGCCATTCCGCCTCCAAATGTTATTCAACAGGCCTAAAAATGAAATTGTCTCGTCGAGTCTCTAACTTAGTGCGTTTTCGTTGCTCTGTGGCACAATATCTCAATACTGAAAATGCTTCAAGATACATAAACGTACGTACGAGAATCTGTCCTCTTATCTGGAAAATAATTCTTGCCAAGTAAACAAAATGAACTCGAAACAGATGTCCATTTTTACGCTTGATCCTGACTATCCTGCAATTGTGAAGGATGGCGAAGGAAAGCAATTGACACGCTCAATGCGCACAAGACTCACCCTCACTTTGAGCATAGCTGATTGGACATTTAAACAATAACTTTAACAATTGAATTTTAACACAATCAGATGTTCATAAACACACCAGCATACGACGTTTTTCAACCTCAAAAAGCCCGATAAAAATCCCTCTTTTATATCTCAACTGAACCCTGAACTGATAAAAATCCTTGCTGTCTCAAAAAAGTAAAATTGCCGCCCACAACAACAATTTTGATAGATTACACTGTTTAAGTTCAAAAATTTACTCGATTGTCTCATCATAGAACAAGAACAACTTAGTTTTTTAGAACACTTGGTGCGTCTTCAATGTTTCGACTTAAAAATTGCGTCAAAAATCACATTGATCGAAATTGCCATCGCCCTTCTAAATTAAGAAGGAAATAGCATTATGAAGACCATTTCCGTATCAATCTTAACTTTATGCATAAATCGACGACCAGATGTTAAGATTTTGCGGGAAACCTTGATTTGACATTTGCTTGAATTGTTTTTAAAATTTTGTGGTTCCTTATGTTAAGTTTTATCAGTCAGAAAAATGCAACTCTTTCAGCATTCCGGCAAAAACTGCGTTCCCCTCCCCGCCAGAAAACTGGAAGAAACTGGCAATCCTCGGCCTAGAAAATTGTACCACAATAAATGGAAAAGAAGGGGAATTTTCCGCGATATCTTTCTGAAAAATCCTATTAATCTGTCGGAAATTTTGCCATTGTCGTGCCTTACGCCCTTACTGTCGGAGGAAATCGGCAAGAAACCCCAGAAGCCTATCCGAAAAGGGTAAAAGAGTATCCAAAACAATGTTATTTTCAAAATACATTTGCTCGCATAAAGTTAATGACTTTATTAACGTAATCTACCCTCGGTACAGAGGGCCCTAAAAATGAAATAAAGTCTTGTGCCCAGAATAGACGTAACAAAGTTTAGATTAGACTTAATTTAAGATAATACTATAACACCACGAAGTCCAAACAAAGACATATTTGGGCAAGATAAGTTTACGATTTCAAACGTAATTTTGCCCATATGTTATGTAAGAATAAGAATGCACAGAAGCACATGGAACACAGGGTGAGGTCCTACTTTTAAGAGACACCTTTTTACGAAAATGAGCCAATTTTTATTAAAAGCAGAACCCTGTTGTATACTTAGGGCTACATTTTAAAATTTGGAGGGCTGGGCCTCATTCTAACCATTTGCTCCAAACTCCTGTGTGGACAAATTTGCTGGGTAGCATCTTCTCCCGGTACTGGTGATACACATTTGTACGATAAAGAAGACCATAGCAAATTTGTGCAATGATAAAGTAAAAATCTTTGAAATAAATTCAGACCACATTGCTTTTATATTTCAGACTCAACTATCGATGTCTTAAACGATTTCAGACCTCATCTTAAGTAACTGGTGATCCAGCCATATTTATTTTATTTAGGAAAAATAGGGCTGGAACGCCCGTTACCCACCGTTACATCAGAGATGAGGACTTCCATTTCTTGTCTTGTTCAAAAATTAAAGTAACATAAGTCCGCGTGAAAGATGACGGGCAAGAACGTTTTCCAAAAATGCAGTACGGTATCACATCAAGGGGTCAAAGGAATTCGCTCGAGATAACTTAATTTATTTGGCACCACGAGAGAGAAAACTAAAAAGAGTCTTGAATGAATTAGAAAATAACGAATGTTTGAGTTATTGAGGGAAATTTCAGTACTAAAAGGTTGCACAGGACATTTTTCGACTTATCGCAAGTTCTATTAATCGTGAGTATACTGTACGTTCCAAACTCTCTGCCGTCTTTGGCGCAATAGACAATCGCGGAAAAGATAGCGGGAAGGGTATTGTTACCGAAATGCATTGCGTGCGAGAATAGAATTTAAATAGATGCAGTCACAATTTTTGTCGTACTCGCGTAGTATTATCTTTTGCATAAACATATATGCCACCAACACAAACACTGCCGTAAATTCTGTCACGGCAATATGTAAAAGAAAAAACAGTTTTCTCGGTTACCGCTCAACGCAAGGTCTCTATATGCAACTTCTGGGCAATCCCTAAGGAAATATACTCTTCTTCTCTCCACAAGACGAAATTAATATTTTCTTTACTTGCACCCTGTCACTGAATCGTTTTTTAAAAGAACGCATGCACCGCTAAATTAGGCACCAGGCTATTTATTTTTATATTTGCTGAATTTACCTCTTCATATGTAGGCCATAAGTTATGGAATCAATTACCATCTGATATCAAAAATGCAAATAACATCAATTCTTTTAAGCAAAAAATTAAAAGCAGCTACATGCAAAACATAATCCAGAATTAAAAAAGAACTGGGTAATTGATATCTTAATGCCTGTATTATTAAACACTTCAGTAAAAACAAAACTTTTTTCTCGTAACACGCCTCTAAAAGGGACCATCACGGAATTAAGGTCATCTCGATCTTTTGATGATATTCCTGCCACTCTAGTAAGGGGTTCGTGATTTTTTAAATGTATTTTATTGATTTTTTCTTTGTATTTTTATAAACTGTGTAAATATTCTAACCTTAACCTTGAAAAATATTTTATTTTTTAAACATTGTAAATATTTTAGTGACAAATGAATACTTACTTATTTATCCACGGCAAACGCCTGTAAAACGTAGGCCAAAAACATGCCACAATTTATTCTTCCTAACTCTGACTCTCAAGAAAATATTAATATCACTTCGATCATAGGAAGCTTGAGTTGCTCAACAGTAATTTCTAGTTAGAATCCTAAGTATTAACAATAGTTTCCATGGACATCTTGCTGTAGGTTTAAGTTCAAACAAACATGTACTGAACCCTGCACTTAACAGGAAATTTGCTGTCTTCTTGATAAGTTTTAAAATTTAAAATATCCGATATTAAGAAAAGCGATAAATGAAAATAATTCTGCATGATTTGAATCGAGCTTCCAGTTAACAAATTTGGCATAATATTGGTGAAACACACCAACGAAATTTTGGTATTCCTCATTTCTTTTTTAGCCCTTTCCTTTTCGGGCTTCTCGCAAGACTGATTTATCTGGTTTAAAATCACGAAAATTCACTCATTTATATTTTCAAAGAAACCATAAAAATTTCATTCGGTTTATCTTTTTGAACCCTCGTTAATCATTTCACCCGTGCAAGGACCATATGGTCCAGTGACAAACCTTGGAAACGTGACAATTTCAGGGGGATTTTATACACTCGGAGTTTGTTAGTCATTTTAGAAGATCTTACGAAAAAATGTTTAGTTAGCTATGTTCGTTTTTGGTTTCCCAGGTTTGACATAACTTTATCAGAAACAAATCTGACGTGGAATGGCAAAAACATTTGAAATAGGATTCAGACAATTTGTTTCCAAGCGCTCATTGTTTCCAATCGCCCATTGTTTCCTAGCGCCCATGCACTGCAATGTGCAAATCCTATTATATTACCCCTACATGCGAAGTAGGACACTACGTCCAATCAGGCGAAACGGAAACTGCATACTGATACGGGTAATATGATACAACGTTACATGGGCACTAGGAAACAAATCATCCGAATTCTGCTGCTCTTGGTAGACCAGACGAACAGCAGATGAGCGAGAGCAGATGCACGATAGAGAATTCTGTAAAACAAAAGATACATTTTTGAATAAGGAAATACGATTTGTCACCATAAAAAAATATATTTCACACCTTCAACGCAGCCAAGCTAATCATAATTACTTTCTCTGCTTATTTCAATTTCACTGAGTGCACTCAGGTGTAAAATTTATTCTTTTAAATCACAAATCGCATTTCATTCTCAAAACAGCAAATCTTTCGTTTTACGAAATACGGATTACACACCTTAAATGACACGCCAAAATCCCACTCTCCATCTCATTTCGAAAATTCCCTGCACAGTGGAAAAAACCAATGTTATCAAGTCTTTTCTTTCCGAACAGGTGAAATAAGAAATGGACTTGAAGCAAGTCTATTATCACTTTTGCGCTGCAGTTTTCTTCAAATAGAGAGTAGAGCTTGGGAATGCTAACCTGACACTATAACGTCAGTGTGATCTGCTTGGAACAAAAAAACAACAAAACAGAAAACAGGTTTAAGGACAGACTATAACAAATTCAGCTGTTACTTTGGCGTTAAACAATATAAAACTGATAATTGAAAGACTTGGATATGCAAAATATAGAAATGACCATTTTATCAAACTACTGACAGTATACGTTAAAGAAGACGAATGAGTGATGACTTGAGTGTGCAGATAACTGCCTAACGACCCTCCAAATCACAGGCCAGCCTAATATGTTTTGTATACAACTTTCGTGTCCATATACTGAGCAAGAATCATACATCGGAATCAGAAGAATGCCTGACCAATAAATATCTTAAAATTTCGCACAAAACCGTGTTCAAAGAAAAATGGCAAATACTTAAAACCAAATTAATCTAAGTTCTGTTTTGAAGATCTAACTTTCAATTCGAATACGGGACTTTAAATAAAATATCTTTAGGAAATACAAAATTTGCAAGGAATTCACTGAAACTAAAACAGTCCAAAAATTAGGCCTGTTCCAGTTTGTTGATTCTTCACTCACAAGTTCCTCACTTCATTCTCTATTATTAAACATAATAAGTTATTGCAACAATGCAGATCAAACCAGACACTCAATTCGTCTCCCTAACAAGTATCGACGATTTTTATTACAATACATGTTCGTCTGCCATGCTATTTAGTCGCTGGGTACAGTAGAGCCCTGTATATAAAAACTAGCTGAACAAACTGATTTCCTTATAAAAACATCGTTTTTACAAGTTAGCTATAATAACAGCAGACTTCGTGAAAAGATTACAAAGAACAAACGCGATGTGCAATTGCATTCCTTATGAGGCAATATATGAAACAATACTGTGTAAGTTAAACAATCATTGTTCAGATCAAAAGCCTTTCCTTATATGCAGAACTCTACTGATGCACGGAGTAAAAGTACCTGCAACCTCATGCCACATTACAAACCAAATCTGCGTTTACACTGTCGCGTTTACAGAAAGCCATTGTCTCATTTAAAAAAAGGATTGTCCCATTTATACAAAGGCATTTTCCCATTTACACAAAGACATTCTCCCATTTATACGAAGGCATTGTCATATGTATACGACACAATGACCGTCCTATGCCCTGTATTCGGGCAAAATCATCAAATTGCAACCTCTCTGTAGATCATCTCGTTTCTATAAAAAGTCAACATCATCGAAAAAAACGAGTGGTCACAAAAAACGTGTAAAAACAAAACGTCTACAATAAAACAGAGAGAACCTTTTTATGATTGTGAAATGAGTGGAAACTCTTTTAAATGACGAGAGATACAGAAACGGTCACCACCAGAACAGAAGCAGCAATAGCCCATACCGAAACGATTCATCACATTTTGACCTAATCAATTAACGGCTCAAACTCCAGTGGAACCCAGGCAGGCTCCCAATGAAAAGGGATTCCCTTCAATTTACACACACGAAGTATAAATCAAAGACATATAAAGTAACGGGTCATTCCTTTGAATCACGCTCAAGTGTTCACATTATTGTTCTGAATGAATTCCAGGCGAACACAATTGATTACGTTACGACAATCGATTACGTTACGACAATTGATTGCATTGCAAGGAATGAGTCATTTAAGTAAATATGAACGGCAGGAAGCACTCAAGATGCGTTCGACCGCGTTAAGGTACTGATTACGCGTATTAATGCACCATTTTCGTCTTTCATTTTCTGAAAAAAAGAAAATTTCTTGGTTAAATAATTTACCAAAAGTTTTCAAAAAGTTGATTGAAAAGTTGCTATGAATCTATAACAAACGCTATTAAGATAAATGTAATTTCTTGGCTGTAAAACACAGCAAAAACCGCATAACAAACAAATGTGAGAATCTTCATAGCATAATTTGCAAATGTAATAACTGTCCAATGCTTGTGGTTATTTCACTCACCTTTCCTCTGTTCCCTACATGTTTTCAACGTCAAATACACAAAAGTTTACCAGACTGGTTCCGTTCCATTCTTTGTAATATAACGATGCTATATGTGCAGCAAGTTATTATTATAAAATTGAAATCGAAAGTAGTACCCAAAAATATACACAGGTTTCCTAATGCGGGTTTTTGCTGCATTAGTTTCTTTACAAAGTGACTAATGAAGTACTATTTCCAAATAACAAATCGCTGTACAAATAGTAAGTATTTGTGTGCCACATTGCTTATTGCAAAGGATACAGCAGAATTACGGCTTATGCATAATTACCTCGAACAAAACATAACAAATCACAAAGTCAATTAAAAGCGTTGTTCAAGCATAGATTTTTCAAAACACCAAAAGCCACAAATATTCCCCAGAAAAAAAGTCGGGTTGATTTTCGTATATTCTAAAATAAATCCCCAGCATCAAATAAACGCCTCTTTCAGGTAAACACAGCGCCCGTCAAGGCGTAAGGAACAGTCAGATTCACTTTCAGTTGTTTGCAACAGAACCAGATACGATATCTGACTTTACGTCAAACTTCTTGAAAATAAATGGATCAACAAACAAAGTTCCGCCGTTTGCTGGGCTATCCCGCAAATTCTGCGATATACTAGGCGGTAAAAATAACGCAGAAAAGTCCCGGAAAAATTTCGTTACGATGCAATGTTCGTTACGATGCAATGTTCGTTACGATGCAATGTTCGTTACGATGCAATGTTCGTTACGATGCAATGTTCGTTATGATGCAATGTTCGTTACGATGCAATGTGTTAGCCAAGAATCACGACAATTTGCAAGGTTACATACGTGGGGAATCAATATTCAAAGGTAACAATTCAAAAGTTTATAGTTGTATACAGATTCATTAGAAATAACTTACCTTCATTGCATCTTCACACTGTGTCAATTTGTCTTGAAGTTCATCTTTTTCCTAAAAATAAGCAATAATAACGATAAAAAATAACAAGTACATTTACTCTCACTATTTCGTTACTTTTGAATCCAGCTTCAGCTCCAAGTTCAAATGTTTTCAACATGCTGATGATAAATATAGTGGTCAAATTTGAAAGAATATCTCGCGTATATATATATATATATATATATATTAGGCCAAATAAATCAAAATAAATAACCCATTAAAAAGATGTATATAACGTAAAAGCTCTATTTATCACCCTCTGTTCATAGCCGTACCCTAACCCTCCTTTTGAGTCCAAAAATGAAATAAACCGCCTATTAAGCCTCTATTAAGCCCCGGCAGTATCAGTACGGTAGAACTTCAGAAAATATGCAAACAAATTGAATTTTTAGTCGGGCTCTTGCTAGTATTTTATGTTGCTGACTGTAACCACTATTAGTTCCAAAACTATGCCAAAAGCCAACATTAGTTCCAAAACAGTGCCACTCATTAAATAGATTACATTAATTAAAAAATAAAAAGATTTATATCATCTTGCCGTGGCTATATAATTCAATAATATTCATATCACTTCAGTTTATAATTTAACAAGACTCATAAGCTTTACAATTTCATCATGCTTCAACGAGAGCCTCTCCGAAGCTTGCAAAACATTCTGCCTCTTGGAGCAGGATGGCTTAGAAAGCCTTTTAAACCTACCAAGCCTAACGCTTTTAGAATTCTGGGGTCAATCAAACACGAATTTCGAGTCTACTAAGTAAGCATACCGTTTTCAAAATTGATACAAATCAAACACATGCCAACCTAATTAACTGTTCCACACGAATTTGATTTCGTACACGCAAGAAATATAAAAACAAAGCTAGCCATGATTGAGATAACATCTTTATAAAAAAAGAAAATATGTCAGTGATCTGTGTATGATGGCTATGCAGTGTAGATTGTGAAATGGGATATGAATCTGCCTCTAGGGAGACGACCATGAGAAGAAAGAATTTGTGTATATATATACATTTCTTAGCATATAACTAAAGCTTTTCGGTGACTTATTATTAATTAAAAGAAGTGCACAATCTTTTGATCGCCAAAAGAAGTGCTAATAATCTTTTAGTAACGGCACAATTATCTCGCTGAAGTTATGAGTAATATATACATGTATACGTGTATGCATGCATGTAATATGCCATACCTTATTAGCTCTTTCAAGCTTTGTTTTATATTCTTCAATTTCATTGATTGCATCTCTTAGTCTTCGTTGCAGTTCTCGAGGTTCAGATGAGTCTGCTGACGATGACTTTACATGCAAATGAAGCAAAACAAAACATTAGAGTCCTGAAAATATGTATCATAGTCATGTTTAATTGACAATAACAAATTAAAAATGTTTGCGTTCAAACATAAAAGAAATTAAATTATGTACTGCGCTACTGATCTAACTATTGTACACCATTTCAAAACTTTACTGGAATAAAATCTGTTCTGTTTCATGAAATGATATTTTGAAAGATACAAATAAAGCAAAGTAATACATTAGAATCCTTAAAAAGATACGTCATCTGTAAATAACAATAATAACAAAGTTATCCAAATATCTGACATTATTCAAAACTAAAATAGGATAAAACCTGAGAGAAAATTAAAAGATAGAAGTATTGCAAATAAATTGCCCACAAATCCTTCCTCGGCATAAAAATGAGTCAGATTGAGACCATGAAAAAAGTTGTTCATAAAAATAATATATAATTAATGAAATATAAAGAATATACACTCCAACAGTTGAAAAATAGAATAAACTATTTCAACCAACAGAGCAGTTATCTATTTAAGAATTTCTAATACTCACTCTTGATGATGATGGTGTTATGTCTCTCGATCTACTTGACAAGGAAGTTGAAACGCCACTCGATGAGGTCCCTTCTCTATTTTCTCGACTTCTAAATTATCAAAAATAACAAGAAAATGGTCTCAAAATAACAAGTATATAACTACAGAAATGACAGCAATAACAGCATAAATTGTTTCATTAGCAAATTTATTATAAAGCAGTGAAAAATAGAGTAAAAAATAGAGTAGAACCCCGCCTGAAATATCCTTTGTTTTTGGGTGCCAGCTTGGCAAAGTTTTTTATTTGGAGCCTACAGAAAACATAGCTAGGAAACAAAGGAAGGATGAGTTGACAAATAACTACAAAAATTTGAAATTTGTGAAATTTACAAATTTTCCCATCAATTTTTATTTGCTTTAACCCTTTCATCCCCTCTTAAATTTTTTACCGTTAATTTGATTACAAAAGTCTTTAAATAAACATTTGTTATCATACACTACAATTTATCATGCAAAATCACACAAAAGTATGTATATATTAAATAAAGCAGCCACACGAGGTCAAGTCAAAAACTAAAGCTGAAGAATGTTAAAAAAAAAAATATTATTTAATAATCATTCATCGAATATGGTGGGGGGGGGGAGGGGAGGGGAGGAGGAGTTGGGGATCTTAAAAATGACTGACAAGGGGGTTTTCAATGTATTCGGTCGATATTAGGGCGGTCTTGAATTTCTCTTCTGGCATATTTAATAACCGGTCCCTAAGAATAGTGGGCTTTGCGATAGCTAATAAAAACAACAAATTTATAAAATTAAAAATACCTTCTAAGTCGTTCTGCAAGGCTCTAAAAAAAGGATAAATTACAAATGAATAATCAAACTCATTAACTTGATAATAACCTAGAAATGTATTAAATTAAAATCAGACCATAAATAGCGGATTGACGTGATTAACTGCCCTTTCCACGCACAGTGAGACCTTTATATAAAGGACACAAGCGAAACCAGAAATACTGTCTGTTGCGGAAAGGTGTCCGTTGTCTGGGGTTGCTATTATTTTACAAAAGATATGATAACGTACAAAATCGTTTGTGCGTTGTTTAGAGGCGTCCGTTGTTTGGAGCTGTCCAATAATGGAGGTTTCACTGATAAAAATTATTGTAATCAAAAGTTGAAGTATACAAAGGTATAAAAATAAACATGGATGGGTTTGAAGGCAGTAAATTCCCTAAGTATGGGTACGATTTTAGCAAAAAGTCTTTGATGTCCTGATGTTAGTTTACATATTAAAAAATGTCGTTAATGTTAGGTGATTTTAAATAAAATAGAACATTAATGTTGGTTATGCAAGAAAATGTGAACATTAAAGATGGGTGGGTTTACAAAATCTCAGCGGCACACTCCCGTACGACCGTGGGACGTGTTCCCATGGAGAGAATACACGAGTTCACACCTACAATCCGATGTGTCTGGTCCCACTTTCATGGGATGAAAATCACTTCACCCTGAATGAAAGGCTATATGAAAGGCAATCTGAAATGTACTGGCGTCGTGTAATCAGATAAATCCGATACGCTGTCTAGACATGACCAAGAACACGTGGTATGTGCATAGCTTGAGGTTTCCCGCAATCACAGAAAACGTTTTAAAAAGTTTAGGCTGGAGGTGGATTTTAATTAAAAACTGTCATAAACATATTACAAATTAAATTAAATTTTCAATTTATTTCTGATACCACGCTTCACAATGGCTATACATATTTTTGTAAGGAACACCTGGGAACACCTTTATAAGGAACTCCAGGCTTAGGTTTGGGTGAATTTTTTTTCAGAAAGTAAAGTATCTCAGATATAATTTACACTGAGTAGAAATTAAGTAGTTTGTGAAGAACCTTAACTAGTTTAAGTAGTTTTGTATACACTGCAAGTTTCAAAAATGTAGTGTAAATCCGAAACAGATCAAGACCGGGTAAATGACGGGAAACATTTTAAAGTTCTAGAGCTGTTTATGATGAAAATCATGGCCAATGCCATCAAATTTCCTCTTATTATGAAGATATATGGCAAGGAGAAAACGTTGAGAAAGACAACGAATTGCTGCGCAAAATCTTATTACAAGCTATTTGATGCTGATGTCAAGAAATGCTTTTAATGACTTTTGTTTATTTGGCACTTATTTCATTTCACACAAATGCGCATGCGTGTTGTTAAAACTAACCCGGGTTCGACCCCTGGTTCGTGTTTACGTTACATTTTGTAGAAGCTAATCGGGCAAAACCCCTCTTGCTGTGGGATAGTTTAACCCGGGTAGCATTGTGTAGTGTAAACAGGGCTTTAGAAGCGCATGGGGGTACAAAAGTCGCAAAAATTCATGAAAACAATAAGGAACTTGCAGCCTCAACTTGAAGCTTTTAGGGGACCATTATGGAAATAACGTCACTTCAGACCTTTTTAATGTCATCCCTGCCATTCAATTTAGAGGTTTTATTTAGTAGTTCCAATTCTTAAGGATGTAATTATGTTGATCTTTTATGACTTCTATTTTGTAAATATTAAATTTATGTTAACATTTTTTTATATACCATATTTTTAATTTTATTCTTAGATTTGGTTTTTAAAATAGTAATTTCAGTTGTGGCAAATCAATACATGCACACATACATAAGTTAAGTTTCCTTGCAAAAAACATGTAGGAGCATCCACATTTTAAGCATTAAAAACGAAATATTTTGTAAATAGCAAAATTTAAGCCAAAAACTAAAATGTTAAGTGAAGTAAAGTAAAAATGAAAGAAAAGAAAAAGAAGTGGTTTAATTCAAATTAAATCTGTCAAAAATGACATTTATTCCTTCCACGCCCCGGATTTATTTCCAGTTAACAGGCAAATCCTGTTTAAGTTTCATTTTGCAGGGAGTAGCACACACAAACTAACCTAATCCAAAAATAAATAAAAATAAAGTTAATTCTGCATTTGCCTCCTGAAAGTATTCAGACTTGTTTACATTCACTTTGTTTAGGCCGCGTGACCTTTCTCGGGGTATACGGGTTAGAGGGGTTTTAAAATTCTCAACAGAAACAGAGTATATACGTTTCTTAATATTTCACAAATGTGGCACTGGAAGTTTCTCAAAAGTTGCTTACGTTTCTTGAGCAGTAGAAGGTAAGCATGATAGCAGAAATAAATTTGCATGTTGTATACTCGTGAAAGCATCCTATAGCACTTACTCGTAACAATAATTAGAATTTCGGGTAAAAAGATTAAGTCAGTTTCCCTTCACTTCCCATGAATACAAAATTACAAATATAAATAAATTTATAAAGTTTCTTGATATTCTGGCTGAGTACTGAAAGTTCATTAACGTTTCAACAGCTCCAGTAATGGTTTCTCATGAGCTGGTTTCTTATAAAAAAAAATGTGTACAACACAAGAAACGGAGTACAACAACGCATGTTGTCGTAAACGTTTTATTAATTTCAAAACACTGTAGAAGAGGTTCAATTTAAAGTTCATCGTGACTTAATAAAATTAAATAGAAGTAGTTTAGCAGTTTACAGAAATTTAGTAGTTTACAGGAATGTTTACGGAAACAAAACCTAACAAATAACACAGGCCTTAGATTAAAGAATAATTTTGATTAAAGTTTACGTATTTGCATCTTTCAGCTTTTAACAAAGTTGTTTTTATTTATTATTTTCTCCATACTTATTGTATTATTGTATTATTGACTGTAAATGTGCACAATAGAATAACGAAACGAAAGTAAACAGGCAAATTTGAAAATGATGAAAATGCTTCAGAGATTGTAAATATTGTATTCGTATTAGACAAGAAGCTGTGACAAAAGATTTAACATAGATCAAGGTGTAAACACTCAAAAGAAAACAAAGATCAAGAGAGCGAAAAAGATTAGTCTGGTAGATGCAAAATAAAAGATTATTGCGATAAAACAAATACGCTCTTGAGTTGACGGCCAATGTTCCCACCGATAGAAATGTTAACGACATCTTTAATCGGAATCCTGTTAAAGGCAAGCCATATTAAAAATGTATTTTGTAGGATTAAACTTACAAAAACAAGAGAGATGGGCCGCCACGACTGCAAGCAAATAGAGTCATGTTTTTAAGCAGGATCATATCTCCATATAACATAACATTCATCAACAGTAAATAAAACATTTTAAACAATTATTTCGTAAGCTACTTTTTTTTGGAAAGGCGAAGAAAGATGAAGGACGGCCATAATTTAATTTGACCAACGACATGTTCACATGTAGTCAAATCTGTTTCCTGCAGAACTTAACGAATTTGCAAGAAATATCTTCTCGTTTCTCCTCACAATACGCGGTTCCTTTTTTTCCTGCGTTTACCTCCAGTATCTTATTTTACTCTATCTTCAAAATCCACAGTTTGATTTATTCACTGGCTTTAAAAGTTGAGAAGATGACATTCGCTTCGGTACAAAATAGATGAAATCCCACAAGGCCCATAAAATCATTTAAAAACGAACATTGATTACAATTATATATATATTACAGCATTTTTGGACCTTCAATCGCCAGATTTTTCAACAGTATCTAATGTATCTTTGTGCAGCAGAGCATCATCAAATTTTGATGACAAAAACGAATACTCTCATACTACGAGTCTACAATACATAATAGCAGTGTATTATAAGAGCATATATGTGTGCATTATTACAATATACATATATCTAATATCACAATATAGCTGTGATATAGGATTATGCACGATTCACAGTTTATGACTGACATGTTCAAGATCCTACTGGCAAGATCAATTTCATAATAAAACTGCTGGTAATTAATTGATTATATTCCGTGGTGGTGCATTTTATGCTCTCATATCTCACAAAGACTGGGTCTCCAATTCCTTCTAATTTAAGGAGGAAATGTCAAGAGGGTGGGGGTAAAAATATTTGTTTGAAGGCTATGTTTCGCTGGAAAGTTTGCTATTAAAAAGAGTTTTCCCGAGAGAGAAGATTGTGCGAGTTCAAAAAACATTTAGGGTGCTTTGCCCCAAGAAACCCTTTGAAGTTTGTCCGCTGAAGTTTGGGCGGCTGTTAACGCCACTGATTCTATTACATAATGAATTATTGACAAATAATCGTCATGTGACAACGAAACAATGTTGCGATCGTAGCCACAAAACGTTGCAGCAACTTGCCTGAATAAGTAAGTTGTTTAACCCTTAAGCCGTAAGTCCGGTTGTTATTATTGGCCTTGGAATTAACATATTTTCCTGTGAAAAAACGCAGATCTGCCATAGCTTAAATAAAACCAGGTATTTGACCATTATTCCGTACAAGTCTAGCTGTGATGATCGAACTTGGTAGTATTAGTAACAACATCAATCTAGCATGAATATAAGATAAATACTTACAAGTCTAGGAGGCTCTTCTTCAACGGAAAGTGAATCTGCTTTTTTATTGCCGGAATCTTCGTTCGTTCTCGTGTTATATTTTGTGTCTTTCTGATCCTCATTTTCGTCCTCGTCCTGCGAATGAAACAATGAAATTTTAGTCTAATCACACCACAACAATAATGCAAACAATTAAAATTATTTAAGTAAATACGAAAATTAAAACATAAATAGTTACACACAACATTATTTCCTTTAATTCTTCCAATATATGTTAAATTAAAGACTTCCCTATATTAAAATTAAGTTTTCCCACCTCCCCGAGCATTAGTAAAGTTCATTATTTTTTCCAACATCTTATGAAACCAAAATCACCTAACTAGCCTCACCAGCTCCAGCTCACCTAAATAAACCCCCCTTATTAACGTATTATGTTATTCACACAACCGAACTCATTAAAAAGCTTTTTATTTGGCAATTCATTGCAACGCAAATTAAAATTAAAAAATTGGCATGCAAAAAACCGAATTATAATGTACCATCAAAGACAATCCGAGGGTTATATGAAACGTGCAAAAAACACACAAATCAAAATTTTTTCTTTGGTAGGCCAGTTTTCTCCCAATTTCACACTACGGTCAACTAATTGTTCTCCATTAATTAAAAAATTCTAGAAAAGCCATTTTTCGTGCTTTCCGAGAGTCTTAAAGACATAAAACATTAATCCCTCTTAGTACCACGTTCTCAAATCAACATCGCAGGGTCTACTCAGCTTGCAAAGCAACACACCCTCTGGACAAATTTCTGGGATCCGACTGTTTGTGTCATAAATTTTATGGGACTCATCTCTGTTGAATTCGTCTATACACTGAACTAGTACGCCACATGGCCATAGTCAGTAAATGTTGACTCTCTGGCAGAACAATCCAACAGCATCCAATAACACAATCAAACGATTTTGATCACTTTCAAAGTTCTTGCTACAATCATCCAGCAATTGACAATTCCGCTAAAGATGGTAGAAGGGGTATTGTGACCAAGATGCAATGCGTTCTATTATCGAAACAGCAGCTAGTTATATTGCATGGCACAACATGTTAGCCAAACGATGTTACATTGACCATTCAACAATTGCTGGATCGATTTTGGACCAAATTTGGCATCGTTTGAGTTGACCGGGCCGGGATTAATTAGCTATAAATAATCAATTCCCTTTTATTGAATTTTATTCGGTTATCTTTCTACCAGAGCCAATCACGCTCTCCAAAAGATTTACCCCTCAATGTGAGAAAGATCCCTAACTGAAATTCGTTGGTTTTCTAACAAGTAGCAACAAAAAAAAACAAAACACAGAAGAATTAGAAATGCAGAAGTCCAGAAGTCCAGAGGTCCACAGTTGTTACTTACGATTACGATGTCTTGACTGAAAGTACGTCAAGCATTTGACCCACCTACACACTGACGTCTAAAAATTCAAATTTCAACATACATTGTCTAGCGTCGAAAATCCGCCATAACGTTTTACAGTTTTCCACAACTACAGTATACTTTCTTGTTGAATGCAGATCCGAATGCAGATCAGAAATGGGTTACATCCGTCTCGTGACAAGTTTCTCTTTTCATGGATCTATCTCTCAGAAACAAATTCGTATATCTTTCTTCAAGTGAAGATTCAAAAATTATTCTAAACGTGGCAACATTTATTACTATAAGCAAATAGTTTGCGATCACATGACACCATTGTGCCTCTCCAGTCCACTTTTCGAGATAAATCGGCCATGATGGAAATTTGTCAAATTTTTGAGATATTGAATTTTTGATTCTTGAATAAGATTCTGCAAGCAAATTTTAGTATGCGAACAAATTTTTACATTTATACATTATTTTTTGTCAAAGTTACAGCAACACAAAGATTTCAAGTTTATGAAGAATCTGCTCACAAAACTTTTGTACTAACATCATTTTCACGGTCAAAGCTCTAACAAATTTCAAATCTTTACAACGCTATAATTTTGATAAAAATTCAAGTAGAAATGCAGAAACTAGTTTTCAGACTAAACTTCGTATACGGAATCTAAATCAAGAATCAAAAATTTCGATAAATTTCTATAATGGCAGACTTATCTCGAAAAGGTGGACTGAGTTCTTCTCCAATGTTATATTTCTTTGAACAAGGATCTAGTTTTTCTTTTTATTATATTTTTATTTTGTAATCATATGTAGTTTTAGATAGACTGATGTGTTGCTAGTCTTTTCGAAGAATAAAAATAATGAAATAAAATATACTTCCGGTACTTGAACCATCAATTAGTTCGAGCATAGTCATAAGAAAATGGTTCGAGTTATCTATGGACATTTCAGTACTGAAAGATCGCACGGGACATAGGAATAGGAAATTATCAGAGTTATCGCGAGTTCGAGTCAAGTGAGTTCGATTTACTTTGAGGATACTGCATTAGTAGCAGCAAGTTAAATGTCATGCACGCTTTAGCTAAATCCAAAAGTGAAGCTATGACGACCAAACAAGAACCCATACACTGCTATTCAAATTAAGCAACTTGGGTGTTCCAATATCATATACCTAATATTATTCATTTGCTGATGAAGCATTGAAAAAGTAATGCAGTCCGAACAGTCACTTGTTTACTAATTTGGTAGGCCTAAAAATTGACATCAGAAAGTAAAATTGAGAAAATCTCATATCATGCATTCACAACGCTCAGCAGACTTCTGTACAACAACACGAACCTCCACATACCTCCAGATTGAATCGAGAAAATTAAAACATCTAAAATTGTCATTGAAAACATAGTTGTTTGTGTGTTGACCGCTATGCAAAGACTTTGAAAAATTTAAAACAGCTGATTTATAGCATTATCAAGGACCTGCTGCAAGTCTCGCTCTTGATCGCAAACAAAATTCTTGATCGCAAAAAAAAAACAAAATTGCAAAGTTGGAAAAATAAAATGAAAGCAAAAATCGATCCTTTTATTTTTTTTCCTTCCTCTTATCCCCCCCCCCTATTATTTGTTCCTCTTACCCATTTCCCCCTCTTTTTTCCTCTTAAGAGCGAGACTTGTAAGAGTGAGACTTGTAAGAGCGAGACAGGGTCTAAGCTGCTGAGCTCAAATAAATAGACGAAAATATCTCCCTTTCAGAAATCAATTTTGATTGAGTTGTCTTTAAAGTGAACAAGATTTCTCGAAAGTGCCTTCCACGATCATTTTCAGTAGTTTAATCTAAGATGAGCCTTTGCTTACTTACTTGAAAATTACTGTCGACAGGCACAGGCTTACTTCCCAGCACGCAGCGTACACACAAATCTATTTTTTTCATTAACGGACACATGGAGATGTTGTTAAAAAAATCAGGCTCAACATGTAAGATATTGTTGAAAGCATCAGGTGAGGCTGAAATGTCCAGAAAAGGAAAAATACGACTTGAAATAAATGCTCTAGTTCCAGGTGTCATCAGTCATCCCAAGAATAAAAGAAAAGGCAAACAACAAAGATGTCCTACCACACGGTATTTTCTTCGCCTTGAATGCCCCAGCATTGTGTACGGCAATCTTCCAAACAGTATTTCGAAATCGTGATTTTGTTGTGAGTTTGTTGTGAGTTTGTGAAGTCAATATTCACGTAAGTCTTTGGCTGAAACCATTTAAATATGTGGATTTATCAACGAGTTGAAAACCTCAAGTTGACCAACCTTGCCCTTTGGCCGCCTTAGAACTCTATCCGATTTCCACATGCAAATCTGAAATTCCGGCTTATCTTGCAAATAGACGTATTTCAAAGAATAAAAGCTGTAATTCTTGTGCTTTGCAGCCCTCGTTACTTTGAAGATTTTCAACAACAACAAAACAGGCCTATTCCAATGCAAAACATATCTCCAAAGACCAGTCGTCAATCAAATCGCAAAGTTCTAAACCAGTGTATTTACCATTTACAAAACTATTGGTCAACAGTTCTGAGCTTTTTATGAGGAATCTCTTTCAAAATCATTCAGATTCATTTATACACATCATTTGGTGCGAAACACTGAGATAAAATCGCATTGTGCTGTCACAGATCTTCTTTCTTCAAAATAAGCTTTGTTCTGGCTATAATTATAGCCTTTGTGACGCAGATTCTTTCTCTCGAACAACATCTGTATCATCTAATATTCGAAGAAAAAACAACTGATCCACCTTTTCGAGCTTGCAGGTTGCCATTGTGGTAATTTATCAAAATTTTCAGAAATTGAATTTTATATTTTTTAACCAGATTCTACTTACAAAGTTTAGTCCAAATTCCAAGAACCGATTTTTGCATTTCTACATTCTTTTTCTTTACAAAGTTATAGCAATGCAGATATTTGAAATTAGCAACAATTTTGGACGTGAAAATGATGTCACGTCAAAATATTGACCTCAAAATATTTTGCGGTGGGGTGACCGGTATATTCCATTATGGAATGCTCCTCCGTTTCAAGGAACAACAGTTTGCAAAAAACAATACTTTGAGAAACAAAACGATTTGGAATTATGGTTAATACATGTTCACCAAAGTGGACGAGTACCCGGAATCATAGGTATGTATTTTTAAGAAAAACGAATACAGACCAGAAATATGGGTATGCATCTTAAACATAATAAAAAATCGATTATTTGTATCAGTAGCAAAATTACATATTACAGTATATTTTTTCATCAGTGTGTATTTGTAGTCTGCACTATCAAAATTATTGGTGATGCGACTTACATCTTTCTTAATCTTTCCCAAGAATAGCACATCCCTTTCACTTCGCCCCACGAGATTATTTTACAATGCACAATATTCAAATCAAACTAAAATGGCTGTCAGCTGTCGTAGTTGCTGTTTCGTTGAAAATAATCAAAGAAACAGTAAAATTTGTAAAAGAGTTCCCATGAAATCCGTTAGAACTCACCAAATTAACTTGCTCGTACAGCACGAAAAATCCAACAATCTGCTGGTAGTGTTTATTTATTTTTTATTTTTGTTTAAGTTTGTTTGTTTAATTTTGTGGGCTTTTTCTTTTAAATTATGTTGAAGCTTCCCTGTTTTATTTTACGTCATTGCATGGTAAGTTAGCTAGATTATGATGACGCTCCTGTACGTTAGTGTGTAGCAAGGCATTATGATGAAACTGCAATAGGTAGTCTGTCAAGTTTCAAGCCAATGCCGTACTAAAATGAATCTGACCATGTTCTGATGATATTATAGCTACAGAACAGAGCTATCAATTTGACTTGCGAATTAATGCCAATGAATGTAACAAATGAAGCTAAAGCTTCACATTGGTTCGTTGAATAAATTCCATTAGCCAAAAAGGGATATAAACCTATAACAGTGACAGCAAAACATCTCTCCAGAGAAGGAGGGTGATTATCTGTCATCCAAACATTACATCTTGGTTGATTAAAAATATTATTCAATTGAAATACCAGGCGGAAAAACGAACTGTTTAATGCTGACCCTGTCTAACGCAGTACCGTAACGTAAACAACACAAATGCATGGCAAAAACAACCCACACAAATAATTTAACAAGAATTGAAAATTGAGAATCTCAATCTCCATCCAACAACAAAAGATCCAACAAAGAGGATGGGAAAGATATTAGTTGATTGCTGGGCGGAGGCTTAAAGATATTTAGCCTGTGAACAGGCTCAGCAGATATTCGTTTTTCCAGACTCAGATAATCATTTAAAACAATGGCATTTAATCTTAAAGCATATTTCTTTTGTCAACTTTTGTCTTATGACGGCTATGGTTCACGTACGTGGACCCTCAGTCGACGATATACGAAAGCCACAGCCGTGCACAGCATTTCAGAGTTTTCAGGAACGCGTAATTTGTAATATATCATTATTGTATGTTATATATTGCTTCGCCTCAACCGTATTATCCTATTTCCAATATTAATTTAGATTTATTTGTTCTCGTTGAAATAGTATCAAAAGCAAAATAAACAAGAAGAGAAACAAATTCAAATCACGATACAAGACGATATTGTGCTTATGAAATAGTGTATACTTACTACAGAGTCAACAAAGAAGCAAAATAAGGTTATCAAAAAACGATAATATCATTTTTTGAAGAAAATGGTAAGAAAATGCATACTTCACAGAATGTAATATACTTTCTACAGTCAGCAAAGAAAGGTTATCAAAAAAGATAATATCGTACTTAGGAAATGGTAAGAAAATGCATACTTCACAAAATGTAATATACTTTCTACAGTCAACAAAGAAGCAAGGAAAGGTTATCAAAAAAAGATAATATATTGCTTAGGAAATGGTAAGAAAATGCATACTTCACAGAATGTAATATACTTTCTACAGTCAGCAAAGAAGCAAGGAAAGGTTATCAAAAAAAGATAATATAGTGCTTAGGAAATGGTAAGAAAATGCATACTTCACAAAATGTAATATATTTTCAGCAGAACCAATTAAAGAATGCAAGAAAATGTTATTAGAGAAAGATAAAATTGTTCGTATGACTTAGCAGGCAAGTGCATACTTCATAAAAAGTGATGATATGCTTTCTACAGAGCCAACTAGAGCCAACTAAAAAAGGGACTTTACATTAATTTAAGATATTTCAGCATAAGTTTATCATATAAATAAAGTTGGTTTGCATGTCCTACCGCCCTTGCCAAATAAAACGTGCATAGGGTTTGCCTGTTTACCAGAAGTATATCCGGGCGTGACAGGGTTAATGCCACTCTTTTGAAAATTTCATTGCCACTCTCTTGAAAATTAATTGTTTTTAATAAATTGCAAAAAAATTCAAAATACCACAAAATCGCAAAACTTTTCAAATCGGAAAAATGAAGTTTTATTTTCACTTCTTTTTCGTTGTCATAGGCCATATAAAAATGTCTTGATTTTTACCCAAGATTTCGTCAATAAATAATTACTCACACTCAAATAATACAATGTATATCAATACTCAAACAGTCCATTTACATTTTTTAATCAGTAGAGCCCAAAAATGCACCAGACTGACATTCGCGACATTCGCAAAAACGAAGACCAGATGATGATAAATAGATTCACCTCATCTGGAATAAATGCGACACCGATAGCTTTGCATTGCTCCCTTGGCTACAGGCCCTTGGTCCACGAAGATATGGAAACCACCAGCCGTTTACAACATTTCAGCATTTCCAAGAACGTAGAATTGCTATTTGGCAGTCTTGTAATACATTAATTTTGTTTCTTATTAACATTGTTTCGCGTTCACCGTAATATCATAAATCTAATAATATTTTAGACTTGTATTATTCTTGTTGAAATAGTATAAACTGCAAAATATACTGGTAGAAAAATAAAATAAAAATCTCACCTCATCTGGCATAAATGCAACACCAGTAGATTTGCGTTTCTCTCTTGGCTGCCTTTTCCTCCTTGCTCTTTGTGCTGAAAAATTCAAACTATCGTCATCGTCGTCATTGTCTTCTTCTTTCTTTTCATCTCTTTTCTCAGCCTCCTTTTCCTTCTCCCGATCAGCCTGCTTCTTTCGGATGGAAATAGTTTCACCTCTATCCTCCTTGTCTAGTTCCAGCCTATTTTTGATTGCCTTCCTCGTGTCGCTGTCCATTCGATCATCTGTTTGCCTCCCTGGTCGTGGTGGGCCAATGAGAAGTCCTTTACGGGCACGAATTGATGAAATTGACTGGAAGTTAAAAGTAACACAAAGATTGTCAGAATAACTTTTATTTCAACAAAAGACAGAGTATTCAAAATATATTTTCAACTTCACAAATTACAATTATCTTAATTTTTAGTGTTTTCTATCTGAAAATTAAAACCTTTTATACGTGAATAAAATATCAAATATCAAGGCAAAATTCTGAATCTCATTCTTCAGATAATTCAACCTAATTCAACCTAAAATTAAGACTATGAGTGTTACAAACCATGTGAAAACGACTTATAATCTTATTAGATGTCATCTCATCTAGATGTCATGTGCCTGTCTCTTAAATCATGTCGCAAAATGATCTTTAAAAAGCGCGTACATTTTGATATGATTTCAGAAAAGTAAAGATTCCTTCGACCCCCAGGAGAAGGGGGGGGGGGGCACTACCAATTGACTTGGATAGGAGGCGTGTATTATATTTTTGGGTTAAAAAATATTTCTTAAAAAATACAATTTTGGCTCTAAAAATTCAAAAATCTCATACTTTTGGGAGAAATATTAAAATATAGAAATTGCATAAAAATATTAGTAAAACAAATTACAGGCAGCAAAATTGCATCATAACATGGGCCACACTGTTATAATTTTGGGTTTGGGGTTTCGTTCAATTATATCATTGGGTCAGTTTAAGATTTCCTTGGACACGCCCTCCATCCGAGTTATATGGTACTACTCCCCTGGTCCTCGACTCAAATCAAAACCGGTCCAAAGAAACTAAACAAAAACATTTTCAGTCAAAGCAAAATTCAAAAATTACAGTTCCTATGAAAACCTGGTGAAAACCTGGATTTATCTTCACCATTGTTGAACACCATGGTGGCAATATAGTACGAAAATTGCACTATATTCCTTCACAGAAATATATGGCGTCAAACACAAAAACGTTTTGGGTTTAAAGTTCATTCGTTTGTATAGTCAATAATTAGAGAGTCATGAGATATTTATAGCGATATTTCGATATGGAAATTAGCGATGCGATAATTGTATTTCTGCTGAGAAATTTGCATTTGCATTTCATTTTTATGCTATGACACACTACCTCTAACAAGGCATGGCAGCAGATTACAAATTACAAATTACAACAAAACAATTACACAGCAAGTATAAACAAAGAAAAATCAAACAAAGAAAATTTAAGGCGTTGGGAACATCCACAATATCTTTCAGTAATTAAGTTCACCTGTAGTTATTTTCATCAATTATGAATTTAGTGAGGGCATGAATAAGGTTTAAGTCATCGCTACTCATAATTTCAGAAAGCTGTATGCTTGCAGGAAAGTATTCAACATTTGCTTGAGCTACTAATTTACGATCTTAAGTTAGTATATGCGAGACATGTAATCAAAAAGTGAACTTCATCCTCAATGAGATACAAGCAGCACATTCTACATTTCCCCCTCCATGTTGTGCCTCTCCACCTCAATCAAGAGAGTGTGATCGCTACATCTGAATTCGCACAAGGCCTACCTTTTTCGAAACATAAATTTTAGGTTAGATACGATTCCATCTTTAAATTTGATTTGAAGGTCTTGTAGGTAAGTAGTTTTGTTATGAATATAGTCTACTTTAGCGATAGAGAGTTCCGACAGCCAATATTCTTTAGGCATGTGTACTGATTTTCATTTTAGTCTGGTGTTAACCTTGGTCAAGAGAGAAATAGAAGGGACTGTCCCAGATAGAAGAGAGGCCCAATAGGTTTAAAATTGATAAAGTACTTTGAGATTTAATAGATAACGGTATTTCTGTATTGATGACTGAGGCTTCATGTCCATGAAGCTTTCCTTTGGTTTCACATTGGTCGACGTGCTGTTTACGCAATCCTCCAAGTGGTGCTTGCCTTCTCCCCATTGATGGTATTTTTATGCCCTGTAAACCTTGCAATTCATTGCATAGAGGTTTTAGAATAGATATTAACTGGAGATTTTTCCACCAATCAATCTTTGCCATGCATGTTTGTTCCCTTTTTGATAAAATTCCCCCCGGATTCAGGTTTCTCAAAAAGGTCCTAGTTTATCCACAAGTTTTCATGGAAAATTATATAGATAATGATAACTTTAATAAAATATTATCGGTAAGCGATATCGTAACACCTCATGTGCACCTATGAATAACGAATAATTTCAGTAAATATTTTAATCAACCTTGTGACCCTTTCAGAGTTGAAAAAAGTAATACTTTTACGAAATAGACACACAATTGTATTTAATTTGAATACAATTAAAAATGACTTACATCTTCTGTTTTTGAACCATCGTCATCTCTATTCAATTTGGACTGCCTCCCTTCGTCGTCTGGTTCGTTCCGTTTTTCTCTAAACCGATTCAGAGCTGCACTGGCCATCGAATGGTCACCTGGCTTTGGAATATTAAACTTTGCTCTAATTTCATCCGCTTTACTCATCTGCTGTTTACCTTCTTCCTCCTTCTCCTCTCCTCTGATTACCCTATTTAATCTTCTCGATTTATAATCATCTTGCTTGCTATCTTCTTTTTCTTCATTTCTTTGCGGACGATCAGGGCGCGGTATATTGAATTTTATTCTCGAGTCTTCCTTCCTGGAATCATCCGTTCTTCCGGGTCTCTGTATCAAATCATCCGTCCTTCCAGGTCTTGGAACATTCATAGAAATAGATTCTGCTTTTCCACCAGGACGGTGAATGCTAAATTCCTTTTCTTCAGATTTTCCACTTGGACGCGGAATGCTAAATTCTTTTTCTTCAAATTTTACGCCAGGGCGTGGGATATTAAATCGAATAGGCTCTCCACTACTCCGATCAGCATTACCCTCGCGCTGCTTCAAGCGATTACTAATTCTAGAACTAACCGAGTCAGTTTTATTGTCTTCTTTTTTATCATTGTCTCTATTCATAAGGGCTGAAGGCCTCAGGGGTGTACTAGACATCAAAGGATTTCTTGGAGTCGAGACCTTCTCATTCGTTGCCGTGCTCGAAGGTCGTGCCAATGAAGACGGCCGCAGAGGACCGCTGGGCGCGGGTTTGGCGTTTTGTTGTGGTTTATTTTCGGTATCACTATCCGAATTTTCTGACTCTCCGCTCGACTCTGATTCGCTTTCCTGGTCTTCTGCTGGAGCAGCTTTCCCTTTGTTTTTGTGTTTCTCTCTGCCACCCTTTAATGCAGATTTTACAGGCTCTGCGTACTGATTATGTCCACCTGATAGCCTGTAATTTCAAAAACAAACAATGGGTACAGATTTTATCTCGTCCCTGATCCCTTCTTCATGAAACATTTGTGATTAACATTCCCCGTTTGGCAATTATAAAAAATATTGTGCTAGCAGTAAAAATCAAAAGCAAAAAAAAGATTTATTTAAAAAATCAAAAGGAGAGATTTATTTCTATTTAAGTCATACCGTAAATCCCAGTGTAGTGGGATTTACGGTTTGACTTCATAATCGACCAAATTTTGCATATATTTTGCGTAAATTATTGGGGGGAATTCATGAATATTAAAAGGCACAAATTCTGTACTTATTTAGTAAATTGTGCCTGGAAGTTTCTTAATAGTGGTTTCTATCTAAATTGCAGGGCCTTGCTGCATATACACAAATTTGAGTTCAAACAAGAAAAAATACAACTGCCAAAATTGTCCAGCCATTTCTCGTCTACATGATTATTGATTTATAAGCAACTGCTTTACAAGCAACTGTACTGAAGCTCGTCTAAAAATAGCCACCCAATTTTTGAGATAAGACAGAAGTGACCAACTTACAAGAAACAAGTAAAAATTGCAATTGGAGCAAGCTCTTCTGCTTTTGTATTCGAGCACTGTGGCTGTGGAAAGGACTGTTGGACAATTTTCAATTATTATTTAAGCCCAGTATTAAACATTAAAGCAATAACTTAAGCAGCTTGAGCTTCAAATTTTGACTGAAAATTCAGCAACTTCAGTACTACACAAATTCTTAAGTTGCTTATAAAAAAATAATCGTGTCTATTTACTTTAAATAAACGGAAAAAATCTCCTTCAAAGAGGGAAAACTAAATCTTGAGATGAACACAAGTTGAACTTACACAAATTGATCATTGTCATTTATGTCGTTTCTGAAAGAAAGAAAAAACAAGGTTACAAAGTAGGTCTTTGATGTCATCGATAATTACGTCATAGATACATGCACGCACTATGCATTCTGGAAGTTGTGGTCACGCATATCAGAATCACAGTAGTTTACATCAGCAGCCGTATACATTTTTGATTACAAATCACTCTTAATAGTGCGTCAACATGTCGAAGAGTAGCGAAGAAAAACAGAACTCAAACGAAAACCATCAATCCTGGTTAGGATTAGGGCCAAGGCAGATTTACATATTTTGGCTTCGAAACACAACGCCTTAACACACCTTGGCCAATCGGTATGATGGTTTGATAGTCCCGCTAGCTTTCCCGAACTTGCTTTCATTGTTAATTATTTAAAAGTACCACTAGCTTTTCCAAAACTAGCTTTCACTGTTTATTATATAAAAGTCCCACAAGCCTACACGAAATTAGATTTCACTGTTAATGATTAAAAAGTCCCACTAGCTTCGACCGAACTAGCCTTCACTATTAATGGCTTAAAGTCCCACAAGCTTCCCCCAAAGAATTTAAAAGCCGTAGCATTGTTCACTCGAAAATAAACGTCTTAAATCTTTCAGCAAAAGCCGTTGTGTCCAGTATATTGCCAACTTAAACCAATATTATAAAAAAAATAGAAATTGTACAAAGTCTTATCAATAATGAATTAAGAAGCAAATTGCGGTACAAGGAGTATACTAAATATTTGGTAAAGCCTGTTATTTGTATAACAAATGTTCAAAGCACATTCAACCACACTTCGAATCAAAGAGTTTTGTGCATTGTAGTGGCGAAAAATTGACTTCTAGATTTCTTTCAATGGTTTACCACAATTACATTACAAAAATATTGAAAAAACCAATATGAACAAATTAGTTATTAGAAACGAATTGTTCGTCAAGTAATCCAGAGTTGAATAAACAATTCCTACTTGTTGAAAAATTATGTTAATGGTTGATAACAGTTACATATAAAACAAGCAAAATGTTTAAAAAATTGTAAAATAAGTCGTTATATTTCATATTCAGCATCGCTGAAGTGAATGAAGAATTCTTTCCCGTTTATTTAGTTTGACTTAGTTGGGTAATCCTTTCACCCCGGGAAGGGCCATATGGCCCATGGGACCATAAGCAGCTGTGACGGCAACGTCAGTTGAAACGCCATGTTGAATCGCCAAGATGAGCCCCCATTTTCCATTTGCTTGGATGGCCGTTTGTCCTACTTTTTTATATCAGCAAGGTTACTCTATTTCAGGATTTGGGAAGTTTTACTCGGAGCGGCCATTATGTTGTGTTGAAAACTGAAAGCATACAGTTATGGTGCTGTAAATTCTGAAAGACAACTTCAGGATCTCCTTCGGGATTTACGTTTACACGCTTCAGTTTATCATTTGGAAATTAACAATTAAAAACAAAAGGATACGACGTTCTTGTCGAGACGATGTTTCAACGTAAGTTTATCATATGAATTAAGTTGGCTTGAATGCGTTACCCCCGGAAAAATAAAACTTGCATATGATTTGCCTGTTTAGCAGAAACAAATCCGGGAGTGAAAGGGATAACAACAATTGCTTATCTTTCCTCGTGTTACAAATACAATACGAGTCTTTCTCAAGTTTTTCTCCAACTGAAACATAAATAGAAAGTTCTACAATTTTTTTGTCATGGATCAGTGTGTTGTATACCTTCTAAGTTTGGGATCCAATTCTTGAGTGTCAATTCACAAAATCAAGAAATCTTTAAATCCCGATACAAGGTGTTGTCACGATGTTTGGAAAGGACTGCTTTAAATTGAACATAATTGAATTAATCGTACTGGTCACTGTTTATTCACCTTGTTGTTTGTTTTCATGACCACCTATAAAAACAGTTCGAAAACAGTGCAAAGGCCATTCGTTCTTCCGTTGAGATCCGCAACATGTAGCTTTTCTTCTTATGACAATTCAATCAAATCATGTTCATCTCCTCTCAAGAAGAAAACAGACTCCCAGATTCCCGCAGACTCTCAGTAAAATAACGATTTCTCATACAAAACCGTATTGATATTCACATGTTACGGAAGGTATAAAATGTTATATGATGTTTAATGAAAACACAGTGTATATCAAGCTGTTACACCGTCAATATGCATTGTTATATATGTACAGCAACCTCGTACCCAGGGCTATTTCAACCAATACCCCTGGTACTTACCGGGCTGTTATGCGGTTTCATGAGAAACAATCAGCATGGAAATAAACATTCTACAGAGTCTCAAGAGATTGCAAAATTCGAATATGAAAAACGATTAGCCAATGAATTCGGAAAATGAATTATTTCTGTATCTGCAGATAAATATTTGTTACAGGTATATGATAGCAAATGTCAACTTACTTCAAATGCGAAGAACCTCTTTGGCTTATGATTCTCTGTGAAGAAAGGTTTTTAAACAATTACGATCAAGGACACACACATACACGCACACATAAAAATATGTTTTGCCATAAATCAAACTGGAATTAAAAACACAGCAGCAAAAACCTACGTACAATAAAGTGCTGCCTTCGAGAGACCACTTTATAGCGAAATCAGAGCCTGAATTCTGGCCATGACCATAAGTGAAAAAACATGATAATTAAACGTAGAGCAATAGCCTGAAGTCGCAAAGCGAGTTTCTTGTCAAGTGTAGAGCTTTGCAGATAAATGAGGATAAAATTTACTAATATTCCTGTTGAACAAACTGTTCTGTGACCCTCTGACTTGAGAAGCTCTTTATGCCCTGCCATTTTGTTGAATTTCTGCAAAATTCTTTTTGCCTTAGTTTTAGTTCTTACTACAATTATAAAAATTACATCTGAGCTCTAACATACAAACAATAGCTTTCCCTTTCGATTTTCAACTAAAGACAATAAAGTCATCAAGTGACCACAAAACAGTGTTATGATTGGAATCACAAAAAGTTGTGGTTGTTGGTAAAAAAAGCCACTCCTTAAAACTCTGTATCATAAATCTACTGCTACGAATGAAAGATACTTTATGTCCCGTCACGTTGGTAAACACATACTCAACTCTTCCACCAAATTAAAATTTAGGCAGAAAAAATTAAAACCCATTCTAAATTTTATAAATAATATATAGATATATATATATATCAATCGTATTTGTAAAATACATACATTTGTGAATTGTATGAATTATATAAATTTCCATAGAAATGATCACCATAGCAAAAATTAAATAACCATTTAAAGCTGCCTGTTATCCAGGTATTCTTTATCATTCTCAAAATTATCAGCACAAAATAATTCTTTTTCTCATTCACATGTCCATTTGCTCACATTTTGAAAATGAACTTTGGTGACGTTGTTTATCCTTTGTTTATTTTCTCATGACGTTTTCATTCTCCAATTGATCAAAATCTCAAATTTATAATATTTCATCACATTTCCTTTCCACTACAATTATTTCACAATTGATTCTATGGCTACCAACTGGAGGAAGGGTAAACAGGGCAAGAGAGTCAACAGACTTATTGATTCAATCAAACAGTTACGTTTGACAGTTACGTATGACAGTTACGTATAACAGTAGATTCGGACAGTTACGTATGACAGGAGATTCAGACAGTTACGTATGACAGGAGATTCAAACAGTTACGTATGACAGGAGATTCAGACAGTTACGTATGACAGGAGATTCAGACAGTTACGTATTACAGGAGATTCAGACAGTTACGTATAACAGGAAATGCAGACAGATACGTATGACAGGAGCAAGTGGACAGAATACGTCAAGGAGGCTCGATGAGAGATTGGCCAAAGTAAGTAAGTAAAATTACAAGTACATACTTCAAACAAGAGTATAATCAATACTTACATTTGGTTTTTCAAATCCACTCTATAAAAATAAAAAAATATTTTTAAAAATAATGATTAAGTATTTATAAATATATATATGAATATGTTCGATGCCTGAAATCTGATAAATGCACGATAAAAACTGTCAATACAACAAGAAAGAGCATTCTTTATAAACAAAAGATCCAAGTCTCCAAAATATGAAAAGATATTTGCAACGCTTTTAAAAATATCGAGTGACCCAACAAAATGTTTGAAAAATCACCAAATTGCTGTATTGGTAGCGTAAAAATAATAACGTGAATACAGCTTGCCAGAAAAAACTCTTGCTAAGTCGTCGTTGCTTACGTATTAGCGAAAACTGTGTAAAATTCGAAATAATGAGGAATGCTCTGTGGTTTGTGAAAGCAAACACAATATTTGGACTTTCCAATGCGCGTCGTTACACGAGTAAAGTCACTTAAGGACGTCACTCAATTAGACGCACTTTCTGCTCCGTCCCCATAAACAAGATAAACTTTACCTCTGCTAAAACTTTGGCTTTTTTCCGTAATTCTTCAACCGTTCTAATCATATCACCTTGTGCCACATCAACAGGAGTCTGCCCCTGTTAAATGAAATATTACTAATGAGAAATCAAAACAAATGTCACATGTACTGTCTTTCTTGCTGAAATATAATGCTTGGAGGTGCTGAAAGTGTTACTCAAGGCCTGCATCATACGATGAAAACAATCAATCAAAACTTAGCGTTTGAATAAAAATCAATTCTTCATCTACAAAGTCATTTTTTTGGTAAAAAATACAACCAGCATATCCTTATTTTATCTATCATCAAACTACAAGGACTAACTGCCACTACGAACACTAAAGTCACAGAATGACATGAACAAAAACGAAACTGCAGGGAGTGTGAACTTGCACATCTCCCCTGCAACCAACATTTAAACATAAAACAAAAACTACACATAAAAAAGTACAAAAGAAAAATATGGAATGCAGCTCAGTTCGTTCGACCAGTATCTAAGATGCATTCTAGGTCGCCGAACTGATACGCTTGTGTAAGGTGCAGTTAAGCCTAGTTTCTCCATTCGGTAAAATATAAGTTCACTGTAAGATAAATTATTAATATTGATTCTTAAGTGACTGGCATATCTGTAGTTTCTAAAACAAAGTTGAAAAGTTTATGATAGTTGCAGATTTGTTCGTGTCAATAATTTCTTTCTTAACAACACACAGCTCAATTCTGTTAATCTGTCTGGCTCAAAATGTTTCCCTGCAAAATTAGGGTCTTTTATTTCCTATTTTGGCAACATCTCGTTAACTAATTTTTGCATTTCCATATTGAATTAAAAATGTTTTGCAAGAACTATCAAAAACTATGTTCTTGATTAAAACTATACTAAGCAAACAAAAGAATTTTCAAAATGTGAATGACTGACTTAACAATATCTCCAAAAAAATCAGCTGCTCGAACCGTTCAAAAAAACATTCATTTCTTTCACAGTCAAAAATGAATATATACAACTCGCATTTTTCGAAAAATCCTAGCAGAAAGGAAAATATTTTTTCCACGCTGGTTTAGTATTCACGCAAAATCTATATATAAATCTAAGTTAGCATTTCACGCATTGTATATATAATGATTGCATAACCACATAAATTCTGTCTTTGGTGTTGCCAGACAGCGTTGGTGTTCAAATGTGTCTATGTATAAATGCTTTTCACAGAGTAAAAATAATTTATTAAAATATTTATTCCAATTTATTCAAATATTTCTTCCTCCAACGCTTGCTGTTTCTAATATTGCAATCTTATGGCAGAGGTCGATGAAATGTATTTGTTCCTGTGATCGTTCATTTTTTTGGCGAAAATCTCCAGCCAAATTCACAGATTAAATCGTTAAAATGACAGTTTTTACTTCAGGAACTACCCCATTTTATTAAATTTTCAGAAAAAATTAAACATAAAAAACGAATTTGGCTCATAAAAATAAAAACAGTACATCTCTTTAAAACAGTTTTATCTCAACAAAACAGCACTGTTTACATTTATTAAAAACATTTAGAATATATATATAACTGTATCCCTACAAATTCAAAAAATGTATGATTTTCCTTTATGATGAATGATTTTCCTGCAGCATGCCGTTTCTTGTTTTTACCTATGAAAGTAACGCTTGTGCCAATCGTGCTAAACCAAATCATAACTAACTACGCGTAAGAATAACTTACAATATTATTCCTGATGCTAAAATCTGCACCAGCCTCAGTAAGAATTTCAGCAACCTGTTGCTGAGCCCAATGTACAGCAGCATGCAACGGTGACCAACCATCTTTGTCTTTCATGTTTACATCACATCCAGCTTGTAATAGCAACCTGTGTTAAAAATATATTTTCAAACGATTCATAAAACAACTACCAACATGTAAATGTGAGTAGATACAATTTCCATGACAAAATAGTAGCAAATTTTAGTAGCAGCTAGATTCATTGGAAGCCATCTTAATCATTAATTGAATATACAGCTACAGACACAATACTATTTTGTAGTAAAATAATAGTCTTCTAGAAAATAAACAAATATGATATCAATCTACAGTACTGCTTTGAGGATGCCTACCATCGCGTTGAGATCTATCGCGATCAATCATGAGCCCCGCGATCCACCATATGTATCGCGATGTTACACACGTTTCATTTAAAAACAATTCATAAGATACAAATAACGTAGAGTAGTGTTGGCATTCATGTTTTCATTGCACTATAAAGATACAGTGTGGGTCCACCTTTGTCACAATATTACAAATAGAGAATTGTCAATTCGTACTGCTCGCTTAATTGTAGTTTTGAAATTATGATTGAAAGAAAATTTCTCAGCACAATCGTAAGAAAATATTAAGAAACAGGTTCTTCGCATGTTATAATTACTTGAATACGGGTTTAACCCGAAACATAGATGAGATTCAACACCAATTGAAGTTGCTTTTTTACGAGTTTTTTCGATTTACGATTGTTTTACATTTCCAGTTGGTCTTTTTTGTACCAACTTGTTTTTGTTTTGAGGTTTTTCTGTCAAATATTATCTTTGTTCGGATTCTGATTCTTTGATCGAGTCCATTTGACTTTTCCTTTGGTTCGATCCGGCCCTTTCTTCACATTAACAATCAAAAAGGCAAACAAAGGGTGTCCTGTAGGAATCGTAGAGATGAGCGAAGCTGCGATGAAAAACAAGGTTATCTACACACCAAAAAATTGTGCAACTTTTTTACTTTTACATTGTTATAATTTGGATTGAGTGGATAACGTGAATTCATCGCAACTAATAACTTTTCTTTTTGTATCTATTTTTGCTTATTTATCTAAATGCCTCTATCGATACATCCGCTGCACCTTTGTTGAAGACGCTAAGGTGGCCTTCTATTAAAGATTTAATACACCAGGAAACATCACTTATTGTGTATCAGTCGTTGAACGGTCTTGCCCCCGCCTACTTATGCAAAAACTTCACTACCTTAAGATCACGTCTCATAAATTACTTAAAAAACACGAAGTTCCATTCATGAAAACTAACAATAGCCAAAAATCGTTGGCATACCGAGGGGCTAACATATGGAATAACCTCAAGCATGAACTTAAAAAAGTGAGCTCACTTGCATCTCTCAAAAACGTACTAAAAACAACACAGGAGAACCACTATCATAATACCTTAAGCATTTTTACTTACTACTTTATACCGAGTGTCCCAAAAAGTGTCCCTAAGTGTCCCTACGAACTTGATTGAGTTTAACGATTAAAATATTTCCTAAAACGCTACGAAATGTTTTTGATGTTACTCATTGATAGTTAACTTGATCAAAAATACCGTGTTTGACATTTTTGGTGCCATGAGATATTAATTTTCGAAGTTGAAATTGTGCGTCAGCCTTAAACCAGAGCTTTTCTGAGAATGGTCTGCGGAAAGTATGTTATTTTGGGGAGTCATCGTGACCCTGACTTCGAACAAGCAAGGTATTTAAGCCTACAAGCTGTTTAACAATGAGCATCGCGATTGGTGCATGTTATTAAAACGCCACTTACTTCATTACATCATGATAGCCTTTAGCTGCAGCAACATGCAACGCTGAAGCACCTGTGAATATAAAACAAATTCATGCAACACCACCTTATTATATGTGTACTGTTAATGCAATAATCTTTGTTCAAAGTAGAGGTGCTCAAAGCAAAACTCCAAAAAAATAAAATAGTCAGGGCACATGTGTTAAAATTTTAGCTATTGCTTAAAATTAAGTATCAAAATATTTGTTATGACTTCAAAATATCTCAAGTGATAAAAATAATAAAAAGATAACACGAAGCGCCAACAACAAAGTCAATAAAAACAACGGCAAATACATTTCAGTTTATGCTACACAACATACACCTCTTTCTGGAAATTAGCAATTCCCAGATACAGTGGTACTATAGTCTCTTGGACCATAAAATCATTGAATAAATATTTCATCAAACACTGCAAATATTGCCTAAATTTGGGTGCAATTCCACTAATGATACCAACTGGATTTCATTGACATTACCAATCAGCAATAACGTATTGACAACGTACTCCAATAAGACAATCCCAAAAACTCATTTCTACATCATTTGTCTACAGCCAAAAATGAGCCCTCAAACGAAAGCCCTTAGTAATATGGCACCTAATTTGAAAACGTGACTTACATTGTTTCCGGTTAAATAACTGCTGTTCAAGATATAAACCTGCCAATTGATTTTTCAGTTATCAATGTCCTTTTTGCTTAATTTAACAGAAAGCATACAACTTTTAGATGAATGACACAGCTTGAGAATAATACAACAAACAAATATTTTTGACCATTGTTGTGTGCTCGACTGTATTTTGTTTGTAAAAAGAATGAATGGATGAATGTTCAAGGTCCTCTGTTTAGATATAAAACAATGTGAGAGAAATGTCCTGTTTGCCTACCTTGAAAATTAAATTTCTCATCAACACGTTTGCTGTTAATCCAGCTCATAGCATCTTCAGTCATCATCTTTTCTTCTATGTTTCTCACTTCGTCTATTTCTACACCTAGCACAAGAATCAATACATCACTTAGTCTTTAATTGGTAAACAGATTAAATTGCAGAAATCAAGTACCACACTGTACAGTAGAAGTAGAACAAAGTAAACACGAGCTCACACAAAACATCTGCTCATTCTTCAAACCACTTAAAAAATATAACAAATAGATATTCCAAAACAAAAAAATATGACAATATTAATGAAGGTTAAAATCTTCACTTGTTTGCATTTTTCAAGATAAAGCTGCAATAAAACCAGAACTGATGATTCCATTACAAATTTTTCAAGCCTGTCTGCAATATTTTCAAGAAAGATATGATATAGTTTGCTCAATAAGTAAGTAGACCGACCACAAGGTCAAAGGGCTACCTATGAAGGACAGGGGAGGGCACTGCTCCTTTTAATTGCTACACACATTTAACTAAGTCTTAAGTTTTGCATTGTTAAACAAAAGCAAACCTTTTTTAAATACAATGTTCAGAAAACAATTGATACCCTGAACATTTCTTTCCACAGTATGACTAACTAAAAAAAATAGTTATTTGTTTATATATACCTAATTTTTCCATTTCTTCCTCTAAGAATTCTTCCATCTCTTCTTCCTCAGCTAGGTCTACAGGGATTTCTCCTTCATTGTTTACAGCCAGTAAGTTTGCACCACTTTCTGTGAGAATTCTGTACAAAAAATAGTAATGGGGTTATAAGTGCACATTCATGATAACAACCTTTTTTAGATGGTAACAAAGCTGTGTTCCTATAAATTATTGGCCTTGAAAGACTGGTAGATAACAAATTAAATAATATAAAACAGACAAGATGTGCAACCACATATGCATCAGTAAATTTACAGGCAGCCTTCATCCATGCTTCCATCCAAGCAAACACCAAGTTTCCCTATACTTCACCAAATATCCAATCCTCACCAGAGTCTAAGTAAATGTTGCACATGGCGTACCTAGGAGGCTACTCTGCTAGCTTTACGAATAAAAATTTATTTCAGCTAACCACTAACACTGTACAAATTACATATTGTAGGTAATGTACATTATTTGATAGATAGATAGATGCCTGCCTAAATGTTCACAAAAATGACAAAATAATCCTAAATTTTTAAAAAGGCATCTCAATATTTCAAAATTTATATTTATCTGCTAAACAAAGCAAAGTTTGTCAATTTCAAAGATTTTCTGTTTTTCAGAAAACAAAATAACAAACTAACAGAACAACACAAGACAAAAATTACGAACAAGGATTACAACGATGGCAAGTCTTGTACAAAATAAACCAGTTCAATTAAAAAAAAAAACATTTATCCATAAATCAAATTCAGTCTTATTATCAAACATAATTTCCTTCTTTTCAGGCTGCATAAAATTGACAAATAAAATAACACAAAGCTATTTTCCTGAGCCTACAGGTTAAGCTAAAAAAAAAGGAAACTCCAACTATTGATATGTCCTTGTAACTTTTAAATGTTGCAGATGATCACACAATTTTTAGGGCATATGAGCATGATTTGCAATGAAAAGCTGTCACCTCAGAGTGATTACACCTAGAAAATTGGCAGCAAAAAGGCTCTATGTGACGGAATAACTGAAATTATCTTTTTGGATAATGCACCAAATCCAATTTCTTAAAATCCCAGTATATCTTTCAATCATTCTTGGTGAAATATATTGACCAGGTTCTCTGTGACTCAAGACTAATTTCTCAATTACTTGTTTTCTTTCCATGCAACCAGTCTCAGCGATTTTCTTCATTAGTCTACCAACGCCACTTAGATGCTTTCAAACCAGTTTTTGTTTGGATACTCCTTTATCACCCTTTTTCTGCCCATATTTTGTCCATTCTTGGTTGTTTTTTATTATTAAAAAACAACAATTTTGGTATATTTTTACTCTCAAAAAAGTTTCATCACTCCGAATTGGCAGATGATTAATGTGAGATTTTTTCAATAATGATGTTGACTATGCTGCGTGTTATCCATGCGAAATTCCATTAACTTCTGCTTTGAGGCCGATATTATACACACTATTTGGCTTTGGGATTACTTTTTTGTGCATCTTGCAGAATATCATTCCAAATTTTAGAATGGAACAAACAACAAAAGTTTACAAATATATAATTTCCATTTGCATAGTTTATTATTGCATAATGAATGTTGTATATTTTAACCACTCACTGTGCAATTTGCACATTCCCTGCGCTGGCAGCAGCATGGAGTGGTGTCCAACCTTCATCATCACGTGCATCAAGAATTGCACCAGCCTCCACAAGTAACTCAACCATTTCTCCATTTTCATCAATACAGGCCTAAAAATTAAAAAAAATTTGTAAACCATTGTCCCACAAAGCTAAGACAGATATCTATATACTAAAAAATTATTCAGCATTCTTGTTTTTTCAGAGATCAATTGTGCACAGCCAAGTGCAATACCAGATATTAAAATTATATGGAATTGATTAATTTGTCCCTTTGGCAGCAGAATAATACCTTACTAACTCAAATCTGACAGACAGTTCAAACAAAACAACCAATCAAAGACCAATACTTTTTTAAGACACCAGGTATATAAAACACACTTTTTCCACAAAACTGTTTCCTGGTATGGTGTGTGTTTTATAAGACAGCCTTAACATGGTAAAAGACATTTTCTTTAAGTTTTGCATCTAAAAATGACATGAATCTTTCACAAGAATGCGCAATATACACAGAAAAATAGTGTACATGGTACAGTTCCCTTTTCAATAATTTTCACCAAAAAACAAATGAATAAACCAGCAAAAAAATAATTAAACTTTTTTTTAATGTTAATAACACATCAATAGATATAGAGTAGAAACACCAGAAGACAATATAAACACTCTGAGGAAGGAAGACCTCAAAGCCTGAACAAAATAGTGTTCGAAACAATTTGTCATTTTCACATTTTGTCTTATTATTTCGACCCAATATTATTATAGCCTACATTGTTACAATATAGAGCTGAGATGCTCTATGATTGGAGCATCTCAGCAATTTATATTGTATATACACCTAAATACATTTGATACTATAAATGCAACAGCCAAAAAAGAAGAAGGTCCTGAGGTTAAGACTTGGTCTCATTATGAATTCTCTATTTGTCAAAAATTACCTAAATACAGACATATAACATAGAAATATAATACATTTAAACCTTGTTTTTATCGCTCTTTGTTTGTGATATTGCATAATTTTTTTCTTTCAAAGTTACTGTAACTATTATGCAAAGTAATATTGCATAATTTCTTTCTTTCTTTCCTTACCAGCAGCAACTCAAAGATTCTCATATTTCTACTCAATAATTATAACAAAACTCTGCCCACAACTGCTTTTAATATGATTTTTAAGATTTATTTACATTTTTGGGTTTCCAAGTATTTTCCTCATTTACTGTAGATCAAGCATCTTATGAAAATGTTGCAACAATAACGTGACAACAGTGAAGATAAAATGGATGATTGAACAATCTCAAATTGTTTTTCTTTGGAAACCACAAAATAAAATAAAGCACACAACAGACTATTGTCTGTGGCACAAAGGATTTAGAAAGATGATTTACAAAAAGATCAAAGTAAACTGGATATATTTTGGAAACAAAGGTCAAATACTTAAAAGTACCGTTTGCTTTATTGAATAACCAGACAAGCATTGTACACCATCATCTCTTTTCAATATAGTTTAAAAATTAATAATCACCATGCTTCTTTGTTAAAATCCTCTTTTAATAAAGAAAATACTCAATAAATGTCCAGCACCAACTGACCACTAACCCAGTCTTGAAACAAAGAAGCATTATGTGCAATTTTTAGAATATTACAAACAATCATGGCATTGATAAATTTTGTTGAAATTAATATTTTGCTGTTATCATGTATAAAATTTAAAAGAAACATCTTTCAGTTCATCATAAATATCAAAAAAGCTGGGCAACTCAGAAACTTGTTACCCTTTGACACAATGTAAACAACTCAAATGAACATAATCAAATGAATGTGTCTATGAAAATGAATCAAAACAGTAGGATTGTTTGCTTACTAAAGCTTTATTAACTACACAATCAAATTACATTCTTTATTTGAATATATCACGGGGTGATCCAAAAAAAATTATGTCTGCTTGCAGGGATGTAGATTAAAATCTGCGAGGATATAAATTCAAAATTGCACTCAAACCGACACCCGAAAGGGCAAACTTAGCTTAGTGTTTGGGGTATAATCCCGTCATACGCGAAATTAGCGGTGTAATGATATCTCTGACGAAGGGGCTGTGTCTTCCAACAGCGGACTAGATGAGCGGAGTAAGTCATAATTAGGGGGGCTGGGGTGAACCCCCTGAAAAAAATTTGGAGCCATGCCTCCAAAATATGTTTTACATCGATGATTGACATTCCAAGTAAGTCAAACATCTAAATGACAGAAGATATAAAGTTCTTTAGCAAAATTTAAGATTGTCGGAATGGCTGCCAAGGCCTGTTTTTGGTTTATATATTAAGTTAATAAAACAAATAAATGACAGAAGATATTGGATTTTTCGTCAAAATTAATTAAATTAATAAACTATTGAATATCGGGGAGCTTCTTTTTACGTGGCTGGCATAGCTGTATTTTGTTCAAAAGTACATTTCTAACGCATGATGGAAATGACAAAAACAAGGATTTTCTTGAAAAAAATTATGAAAATTTAAGATCGCTACATTGGCTGTCATGACATATCTTAAATTTTTGATTGGCAAAAGCTATGATAAGAAAATTTTTGAATTTAAGATCTCTAGAATGGCTGTCGTAGTTTACTTTTTAGCTTTTGGTAAAAGAGATAGCTGTTATCATGAGACAAAAATGCATTGACACAATCATGCTGCAACAAGAAAATTTATTAATTATGCCTTCCAACAGAGGGGCTAACTACCTTCGATGAAGGGGGTTTAGCCCCCTACCCCCTCTCTAGCGCCACAGCTGATCTGTGATCATGTTTACATGTCAAAAAATGGAAATTAAAATTGCCCTAATTTGTGACTTTTTACCAGTCCAGTTGCTGACATTAAAACAACCTGTTTGCTCTGATATTGACTTCAGAGCTTTGATCAGTGAATCTTTTCAAATTTTAAACTCCCTTGTCACACTAAACATTGGCAAAACATTTCAATTTTTGAACATTACGGAACAGAAGTCTTCGGAGCAATTAGTAAATCACTGATTTAGAGCTCAAGTACTACTATTATTGGCTTAATTTTGATTCACATAAGAAATGTGAACTCACATAAGGCCTAATTTTGATTCACATAAACCACATGAGAATGGTTACAAGACAGTTTAACAAGACAGAAACAGCCTCATGCTAAAACCTTGTGAAGAGCTGGTTGGCATGGTGCAAATCTTACATCATATCCAATTTTAGTAAATTTTGAAATCTCGATGAAACAATAAAAAAAACTGTTTCTGTAGAATTTTAAATAGCTAAACCTTTTAGTTTTCAAAACAATTTTCATTACCATTTGGTTTCCTGATTTTTTGAAAATCTAAGAATTACATTCTTGTTTGAAAAATAGTGAGTTGATTTAGAGATTTAATTTTACTCTTTTTAAATTTAATTAAACCAAGTTTTGCATTCTGAGTCATGTGCAGTAAAGTATTAAATATGACTATTTACTAAATTTGGTCATAAAACGGTCTTGGCAATAATTTGGTATTTGACCTTTTTGATGCTGTCACTGCTATCTTAAATTGGGGGTGTTGTAAATTTTCCAATTTTCCTTTTAATAGCTAAATTGTTATGCAACATTTTAGCCTTTTTTAATTTTAAGAAATATCTATATGACAAGTATTTTAATGTTAATGTGTAATTATGTTTAATTGTATTAGCTGGAGTGCAACAAAACCGATGATATAAAAGCTTGATGTTGCTAATCGTAAACAGTTTCACATTATCCTAAACTATCATAGTGGTTGAAAGGCATTGTCGGCAACAAAACTTTTTACAAGGGATGCAACAAGGAAACAACAAACACATGTTAAATTACTAGGGGTGAAGAATTGATAACAAATTAAATTTCGACCCTTGTATATCTGATCCTTGCAAAAAAGCTGTAATACAGTTGAACGTATTGAAACGACTTAAGCGCTTTATTGGTTTCTAAGAAAGAAAAATATTAGTGCAAAGTTTCCTACTTTCCAATTTTAAGTATTGTCCTTAGTTTGGAATTTTTCTTGCACAAAATCGTTCCAAAAGATTGAAAAGATACAAGAAAGAACATTACGATTCTTGTATAATCATAATACAATTTCATATGAAAATTTACTTTTAAAGTCTAAAAGATGCACCATGCATATTTCTTGTTTTCAATATGTTCGGAAATATATAAAACAAGGAAAAAGCCAAATCCTTCCTTTATACAAGATATTTTCAAATTTAAATCTGTTCCATCTGATTGTTAGCAAAGAAATCTATATGATTTATGTTATAATAGACCAAATCCAACTACTTTTGGATTTCAAAAACATTCTAAGAGCCCTTGGTCCAAGAGTTTGGAATAATCTGCCAACAAGATAAAATCTTTACATAACATCAAAATTTTCCAAAATATTATAAAAACATGAGATGGTATGAAATGTAAATGCAATATCTGTAAAAAATAAAAATTTCAGAATTAGGGGGTTGTGGGTACTTGCTGCGTGGTGTGTTGATTGTGTTCTGAAACCCATGATACAGTCAGTTCAAATTGAGTCCCAGTTCATGTATGGGAGATGTTTTCAGCTATCCTCCGGTGAACCTGCTTTAATGCAGTAAAACTATTCTAAATGTTTTTAATCTGATTTACCTGTGAATTTTAAGAGTGATGGCAAATGAAAACTCACTCACTTCTTTTTCAACAATTCACAGCATTTTAGCTTTTGTAAACCTGACATCAGCAAAATTACACATGTATATGTGCAATAAGTAAAAAGTTTAAAAATGTGTAAATAAGTTTATCTTATTTTTTAATAAATATCAACAAGTAAATCAAATTACGTTTATAAACTTCTGTGTTTTACGTTGGTGACAGCATCTATTCGATTTATTGACAGAAAGTAAGTTTTAATTTTCAAAAGTGCCCCAAATACATACAACAACAAAATTATGTCCCATCTGAAGAAAATGTAACTTGGCCCATCTTATAAACTTTAATATAAAACAGGTTTATCGATATGTTGATGTGAACATTTATTAGTTAAAAACATATTTAAGTCTAACCTAGCCTATGTGTGATAATCTTAAGAAACCTTTTTGCCAAGAACTGTCAAGTTGAAACTTGCTCCCAAACTAGTGCTAAAAATATTCCCCAAATCTTATAAAAAAGCAAGAAATTGTTCACACCCTATTTAAAAGCACTGAAAATCAAAAATAGTGTTATGAATTACAAGCATTTCTACTCCAAATAGCATCATCTCACTATTATCATTCAAGAATTTATATTTTTCTATTTTGAATTATTTTTATTGACCATAGATACAGTATATGTGCTGGGGAGGGTAAAAAATTGAGGTTTAGTTTTGTGAGGAAACAGCCAATCAGACCCTGCAAAAGTTTGCTGGAGTGAGACTAACTTGGATGTAGAAACTTTCTGTGAGGCCAAACTCTATGGTTTAGTTACACACAATGTTGTTCAATGGTCATTTGCAACAACTCTCAAAATCAGCATAAACTTTCAAGCAAACATGGTCAATTTTTCAGCTGTGGAATAATTGTGAGTGTGCATGTGTAACCACATGTTATTCATTAATCTGAGTTTGGTTGGCTGGATTGCACTTTAGCAGACACATTTTTAAACTTATATTTAGAACTATATATATGTTGTTTTAATTATCTATTCATTAGCTAATTTTCGAAAGGGTTTTGGAATTCAACATTCGAATGTTCATGCAAGCAAAATGAAAGCTGTTTGCACAGGGTTGGGCAATTGACCAACAAAATAATGTCAACTGTGTTTTCTTTGGGTGTGTTTGTTATTACCATTCATTTTCTCCTGATATCAAATGATAATAAGCATGTACTCACATTTATTGGAAGCCTGGATAGTTTACAAGGCTTGCTAGAAGATGCTGATTTTAAGAATTGGTGCAAACGAGCATTGTAACAAAATAGTGTAAGCCAAAGAGTTACCGATTTTGATCAAATACATTTTTCACATTGTTAAGTTATCCTTTCGGATAAACAGACAACAAATCATCAACGAGCCCAATTGCCTGTTTCCTCACAAAATAAGATATAGAGAGCAAAAAACCTTACTTTTTATTTACCCAGTATATGTACTATGTTATTGTTTTAAAATGCTGTACACGAAATCAATTTAAATATCTTATCCAAATGTTAAGTCACTTAAAATAACCAACACATAATTTCAAAGTAAGAATTTGATGTCACAACATTCTTTAACCTCATGATTAACTGTTGTGTCACTCCAGAGGAACCTAGTTTGGCTCTAGTTTTATTTGTTAATAACTTTATCATGAAATGAAAGCATTGTCCATGTTACCTGCCCTGTTAGCTGTAATAAACATCCTGCTTAAAAAAAGATATAAACTATTGGCATAGTCCTATTCTCTTTTCTGGCTGAGGGTGATTGCACAAATTCTCCCCGGAGATGTGGGAGGGGGCATACGATGATCACCAACAAATAGTACCCCCCGACACAACGATTTAAATACAAACAGGGAAATCAATTGACGACTGCATTTTAGTTTTGAAAAAATCTAAAATGACCTTATTCTGAAACATAAATAAAATGAACATTTCTTGATAAACAATACCAGAATCAATAGTTATGGGCATCATTTACCGGCGGTTTTATGGTCAACCCAAAGAAAAAGTTCAGGGGGTAGGAAGTCAAAGATCCGCTGATCTTCTTGGTTCTATGTTTGAGCACGACGTGCTCGACAAATTCTCAAATCGATTCAACCAAAAAACACTGTCCTCCACCTTCTCCACCATCTGAATCCATTTTCAAAAGCAATTTTTAGATCACAGATTGCACTGAATAGCGAGAATGATAAAGTCCTACGTTGACAAAATTTCAGACAAACAAGAGTCAGTCAAAATTAAAAGCACAAACGAAGAAAAGAAGGTGCCTAAATTTCTGAATGACAAATTTCGTAAGCGTGTTGCATACCTGGTGCAGGCCTGTTAATCCATCTACATTGCTACAATTTATATCAAGGCCTTGGTTGATTAGATTCCTCGTTTCTTCAACATCCCCATTGGATACAGCAAATAAAAAGACAGTTTCTTTATCAAAAGTAATACGAATATCCTCAGGAGAGCGGTGTGTAGATTCACGATTTGTGTCACTCAACTTCCAGCGTTTGATCGCCTCTTGTCGCTTCAACAATGCACTCGAAGTTCGTGAAGTCTGACCAAGTTCGGACATTTTTTCCACCATATTTCAAGGTAAACTCCTGCTGATAAGATGGTTAAATAGCGAGCGAATTTCGTAAGTATATTTAGCCATGTTTGATGATCATCATAGGACAGCTCGAGGAATTGATTGAAGAGGCCTTTTAAGCAGCCGAAGCAATGCAAAGTGATTCCAACGCTCTAATTGGTTCGCTCGGTAAATGAGGCGATCTGATTGGCTGATGAAGTGACGGGTTACCCTAGGTGCAACAATGACACAGAATACACCAAGCTCCACCCTCAGTACTGTTTTATATGTAAACATTGCTAAAACGAGAACTTAGGCCGCAAAACAAATTACAAAGTATTCTCTTTTTATTTGTAATTTAGAAACGCTCCTCTCATCACTATTAATTTGACATTAGAATAGCTACTTGATTATGATAATCAACCATGCAAATACAATCTCTTCAAAAGAAACTTTGAATCAAATGAGTAATGTAAATTAATATATTTTAAATTAGGCCATGTTTTTTCAGCAATTGTGAAATCCAGAAAAAATTGTTGATATGATTGTTCCGAACAGGTTGTTTCACGACAGGCATGTCTCTTTTCAGAGGAGTGCTAAGAGTTCAGCGTATAAAAAACAGGAAAAGCAAATGGCTGAAAATTTAATAAACTCCGTGTTTAACAAATTAAAAATTGTCTTGCATGAAGTAAATCAAAATGAAAAATTATATGAAAAAGAAGAAGACGAAAGTTGGAAATTTAATAGCTTTGAAAAAACTTACAATATTTCACAGATGTGAACGAATCATTCAATCATTGACTGGGGAAAAATTGTTTTATTCGCTTCGAATACGATTTGAGCTAATTAAAAGATATACTTTGGAGGGCTTTGGTACTTGCTTGGATGTACTTGATAATTAATATGATCAATATAATTAATTAATTTTCGGACACTAATGCTTTGATTTTCCTATTGAAGAAGATCGTGATTATTAGCTTTTTCAGTATAATAATATTACAAAAAGAAAAAAGAAAAAGTCGATTTATGTTTATTAGTAGATTAGAATGACATATAAAATTTCCATAACATTCAAAGCAAAACCTGATTTTCACTGTTTTCATAAAAAATTTGGAACCAAAATTATATTTGTAAAGATAGATAATTCATTTCGCAAGAAGTTCCAGGAATTGTTGTTAATGTTTATGAAAGGATGTTGCCATATAGAAAATTTTATATATGTATCTTAAAATGGATAAGAGAAATGACTCTATATTCAATATGTTATGCAGGCAAAATGTTGACATTAAAATTTGTCTTATCAATATATATTATAATATTTTCCTTTGCTGGATATAGTTTTTTCGTAACAATTTTGTGGTCCAAAAATAACATTCATGTAAATTATTAGTTAACCTTGAACCGTCATCGGTATAGTATCTGATTTCGTATTAGTTTTTAAAGATAGAGTCAACTTCCAGTAACTCTGCGACCCAATAATTTGAACTTTCGCTAACTCCAACAGATTTTTTGATGTATAATTTGACTCCTTTCACTAATTTGACCCTTGAATGGTGAATAATATGACTCTTTTCACTAATTTGATCAAAATAAACAATCCTGTGCTATAAAAGTGTCTCTAGTTCGAATTTCACAGCATGATATAAAGTAAAAAACTGAAACGATAATTTGCTGGTAGCTTAGAATTTGTATGCTGAGAATTGCAGCGTTTGCAGAAAACAGCTACTTTTCATCAAAAGTTTTGTTTCTTCGAAAAGAGGTGGAAAGGGACAGGCAGTTCAGGCTAAAATAACACAATATTTTATAGAAGCCTAAGAGATCATAATGAAATATCGAAAAATACAATTCTTCTGTTATTCTTATGTTTAATATTACCAGAACGTTCGTTATTTCGAACATCTTCGAACATTTGAATATTTTCGATTTAACGAACGTTGACTTCCAGGGGGATACCACTTGAAGTGGGCATGTCCTATATTTTGGGATCTGGGATTTCAATTTCGATAATAATTTTTGAGGCAGAAATTTTTCCTTAAAAAAATACAATCTTAGATCTAAAAATATAAGACTCTTATATTTTCGGGCAAAATATTAAGAAATAGTATAGAAATGTTAAAAAAAGATGTTACAAACAGAAAAATTGCATCATTAGCATGCGCCATACTGCTATATTTTTGGCCAGCTCAAACATTCTTGGACACGCCCCCTACCAGAGTTATATGGTACTACCCCCCCTGGGCGTTTGTTGCGTTTGTGTGTGGGATTCAGGAGTGGCACCAGGTGGCAGGAGGCTACGGCCTCCTCCCATCAAAGATCGCTAGCCCTCCACCGGGAAAAAATTTAGCCTTCGTCTGGGAATTTTTCAAGAAAAATAAATTTTAAATGCTTATTTTTAGGTAAAGATTTACGTACTAGCCCCTTGTCGGAAACGCAAGCCCCCTCCTTGGGGAAATCGAAATTGTGAAATTGTGAGCTTCTATTACAGCGACGGGGGGAGCGCAAATATATCGAATAAGAATCTCAAGAAAAATTGATGATCGTTGAGGTGAGGATATATTGGTCGTTCGAGAAATGAGATAGTGCATTCAAAGTTCAAACCGTTCAAAGCCAGAGGTTTTTGGTTTTGGTCTACGCTCTTAAAATATCGTGTTGAATGATTTTCTAAATCACGGCGGAATTCCAGACTTTACTTTTGCAAACTTACCTGGTGTCCCCAAAAAAAGGTAAAAGCTTTGATCAAGGCCAGCGGTGCCAGTTTCAATCATATTTATTCGAAACAATTTTTAGAATAGTTATTGGTAAACAACTTAAAACTTGGCATTTAGTCTGTTAATGTTTGTGTATCGAGAGTTGAGATATTAATTCTGAAAGTTTAAATTTGCCTCCAACCCAAACACGAGGTCTAGATTTTGATCTAAATGCGCTCTTCGATCTCGATCTCTTAAATTTGATGGTGCTTGAAAAACACTCGGAAAAAAATCCAAAAACTGAAAATTAAACTATTATTTACGGATAAAGCTACTACGAATGCATTAACTTTTTCAGCATTTTCACCAAAAATCTACCAAAATGAAACAAATCTGTGATCCCGATCTCTTAAATTTGATGGTGCTTGAAAAAACACTCGGAAAAAGATCCAAAAACTGAAAATTAAACTATTATTTACGGATAAAGCTACTACGAATACATTTACATTATCACACGCGAAACACAAGATGTCTTTAAAATATTTTACTTACCAGGTAAAGTTATTGCTAGCATTGTTGATATATCTTTCTGTTGAACAAGCAGCATGACATCCCACAAGGCTCCTGTTTGGGCACTTCATTGTTTTTTTTAAACAAATATAGTACAGCCCTTCATATACCCTAAAAATAGAGTTTTTTATAACTGTAAATTTTTAGTGGCAAAATAAAACTTACTTAATTCAAGTACACCTCAGAGCATAAGCAACCTCACCAAGTATTGGATAATAAAATGCAAATTTATTTTTTCAAACATTCCAATTAGTAGAATAGCATAAAAAACTTCAGTCAGTTAGGCTACGCTTTATGACATTTTACCATATCGGATTGAAGTCACTGCAAGGAGAAAAGTTCAGAAAGTTCTTGATGTAATTGTCGGTCCAAGCTGTGTCTATTTCTAAAAAAGCACTCGGAGTTAAGCAGCATCTAATAATGTGATAAATAACGAAATCAAACAATTTGTATCATGGTCAACAATGCTGCTTTTTAAATATGTATCCTGATCTCCATTCGCTTCTCTATTTCACTTCATCATAATTCGTATTTTCAAATTCGTCTTGTGTTCCATGTGTTTTTGGTGGGAATTTAGTTCCAAAACGAAGAATCTATAAATTTACAATTTCACTTGATCACTTTTTTCTTTTCCTCTGTTTTTTCTTTTCCTCTGTCCTCTGTTTAACGGAAATAGTATTTTTATATGACTTTATCAATTCCTTTTTTTTCATTACTTAAGGAAAAAACTCGAGTTAAAGACGCATTTTAAAGAACTTCATTTTGAGAACAAAAATCGGCAAAAATGCACAAAAAACAAATTTTGAAGAAAAATACTTTATACTATTCCGCAAGCGCAAGCTAATTCTAATACTAATTCTATGATCCTTAATCATTACGTGAGGAAAAAGCTGAGATAAAATTACTGACGTCGCAATAAAAGAATCTAAAAACGTAAAATTACTCGGATCAACGATTGATAATCACATAAAATTTGACGAACACGTTAAAAAGCTCTTTACCGGAGCAGGTAGAAAAGTGAATGCACTAGCAAGAGTTGCTCCGTACATGGACGAAACAACAAAAAATACTTTGATGAAAACATTCATAACAAGTAAATTCAGTTATTTTCCTCTTACATGGATGCACTGTAGCCATAAATCCAATAATTTGATAAACAATATCCACAAAACAGCGTCAAGGATTGCATAAATGATCACGAATCGAAGAACTTCTTCTTAAAGATGGGACATTCACAATACATCAGAGTCATTAAGTCAACTTGAATAAAGCAGACTAAGCAAAATTCAGAGTCGTTAAGCAAACTTGACTAGAGCAGACTAACCAAAATTCAGAGTCAGACTGGGTTTTTGTTAGATGGACGAGCAGGACGGATGCAAAATTAAGTTAAGAAATAAAAAACGAGGAATGGATATCAAAGAAGAAACAAGGCTTAAAGAGTGCTTAAAACAAGGATACGGTGGGTCATACATAATGGACAACGCCAGAAGAATACTAGTAGGATATGAAGATAAACCATGTGTAGTAATGGGATGTGGCTGCAAGAACCATCACTGGTTTAACAAACTAAGAACGGAAAGGAATGAGAGAAAGAGGAAATTACTTGGACTAGATGATAAAAAAAAATCAATCAAGAAAAAGAAGTCTAAAGAGACTAAACAGAAGAAACGCTTACGCTTGCAACAACAAATAGACAATGAATTGTTAGATGAAGTATTTTAATTAGAATTGTAAGGGTCAAAAGGTTAATCGGATTAACCACTGTATTAATTAATTAGTAGACGATTGACAGTTATGACGAAATACAAGTGTGTGATTTCTAAGACTATCCTCAGTCTAAAGAGAACTTCGGAAGTGAAGGATGGCGAATTCCATGATAAAGAAATTTAGACGTTTCACGTTTACATATAATAACTATACAGACGAAAAC
>JAYJMH010032211.1:0-41574 GCA_036873815.1 Phacellophora camtschatica
ACAAAAAGATACAAAGGGTCTTGATGCTTTTCACAGACAGCAACTGAGACAGTTGATAGGAAAAAGATACCCTAACAATATTTCCAATTACAACTTGTATAAAAGATGCGAAGAACGACCAATTTCAATAGATATCATGAAAGGCAGATGGCGGTTGAATGGTCATATAGCTATTACGTTTATCTGATGAGACACCAGTAGTAAAGGCGATGAAATTCTACTTTGAAAGATCAGAAAAAGGGTTCAGAGGCAGACCACGAGAAAGTATCGTAACAACATTAAACAAAGACATCACCAGAGCGAGATCAATGAAAAAAGACTTTCAAATACGAACTTTGAAGACGAAGGAAGATTTCGAACAGATAAGATCAACAGCACAGGACCGCAACGATTGCAGAAGGATATCAGAAACAGTTTGCAAAGCAGCAGAAGCAGAAACTACATGAAAATTTCATGCCGTAACTGCGCAACTGCAATTATATATTATATATATATATATTGTCTTAATTATTTCCTCATTAACCAATTATGAACATCATGTCTTTGACAGGTTACATTTGAAGATATATTACCTCGTTATGATGGCTTCTGTCGCATGATTTGGACCCCATCTTTGCAGTAGTCCCCTCCCTTGAATTCCAGTCTTTCCGAATGGATTCCTTTGTAAACCAAAAACACAAGCATTGTAAAATATCTATAAAATTACACATCGTACCGGGTTTGCTTAGGTGAAAGGAGCTGGAGGAGGAGGTAAAATAACTAAACTGGTTGTAAAATTTATAATTCTTTAGGGACATTAACAAACGTTCTTACTAGTTTAGAAAAGACACCTTATTCTTACCAAAATAGTTACAAAAAAAAACTACATGAAATTAAATGAAGACAAATTTCACCTCTTTTAGAGCAAATTAATGCATTAACAATTTGTTATGAATCAATTTAGCTATTGCCCACTAATATGGATGTTCCTTAGCAGAAAAATCGATAGTAAAATTAATAAAATTCATGGGTGTTAAGACAGTAAATTCTCTAAACATGGGTATGATTATTGCATATATAAATAACTTTTCCAATTTTCAGAATCTTCTTAAAAAAGATAACTCTTATCAATAATTAAAAGATAACAATTCGCCGAAAGAACTTACCCGGGTGTCCCAAAAATGCCACGGATTCGATTGAGTATAATGATGAAAATGTTACCTAAAATGCTCCAAAATGTTTTCGATGATACTCATTGATTGTTAACTTAATCAAAAATACCTTGTTTGACATATTTCGCGCCTTGTATCTTAAAATAATAATTTCCAAAGTTGAAATTGTGCATCACCCTCAAAACAGAGCTTCACCTTCAAACCAGAGCATCACTCTCAAAACATAAGCTCTGGTTTGAAGGTGATGCACAATTTCAACTTGGAAATTTAATATCTCAAGTTAGTTACAAGGCACTAAAAATGTCAAACAAGGTGTTTTTAATTAAGCTAGCAATCAATAAGTAACAGCAAGCAAATTTGGTAGCATTTTAGATCATATTTGCATTATTAAATTCAATAAAATCTGTAGCTTATTTTTGGGACACTCGGTATATAAAATATCTTTGTCTTTGTCTTTGTCTTTGTCTTTGTCTTTGTCTTTGTCTTTGTCTTTGTCTTTGTCTTTGTCTTTGTCTTTGTCTTGATCTTGATCTTTATCTTTATCTAAGGGTCTGGTACTCAGGGTATTCCTTACCCAATATTAATGTTGTGTTTCATTCCAAACTACCTAATAGTAAGGACAGTTTTTGAATTCTAACCCAACATTAAGTCATTTTACTAGAAATCATACCCATGTTTAGAGAATTTATTGTCTTAACACCCATTTTTGTTGCGGCATATACCCGTACCCACATATTAGGGTGTACCCCTAAACTCCGGGGATAGCAATTGTAAGTTAAATAGTAAGCAATAATCATATGTAGAAATAAATACATGAAGCAAATCTCTTAGTTATTAGACTATATCAAACGTGTTGTATTATTTTCGGAGCACAAGGTACATTTCATTTTATGCTTGATCTGCTAATTATTTCTACCAATTCTTAACCCTTTAGCAAGGTACCAAATTTTAATCCTTAAATATCTTACCTTGGTTTGTTCTCAATTATCAGATAACCTTTTCCACGATTGCTCTTCCTATCTATATCGTCACATTTCCTCCATTTCTTACAGTCTTCCGCACTGAAGTTAGGAAATGAAGAAATAAATTATTTAAGTTTCAAAATAGAGGCGTTGGTAATCAAGATCTGGCTGATGGAAGCTAAAACTAAAACCTTTTCATTCCTAAAAGATCCGAATGGCCCACAGCAGAGCCAGAGCCAAACGGTAAATGTCGTTTATTGAGGGATTTAATTCAGACAAAGTTTCAACATTTACCCTTGGGTAGGGGTTGGGGACCTTATTCGAGGCATTTGCGGTAGTGGGCGTTTGGTGTTTCTTTTGAAATAAGTGCTAATTTTATTAATAAATAAGGCATATTTTGAAATATTGTAAGGACAAAAATAAAAAAATATTTGCATACAGCATAAAATGTATCGTCCAAAAACGCATATTAACTCGCTAGGTGCAGCATCGTCTAGTTCCATTATATTTTGTCCTGTTTGGGTTTTTCTGGGAAAAAATGACCATACTGGAAAAGCAGAAAAATTAACTAACAACCTGCTCTTTGAAGATATTTACAGCAAAGAATACTTTAGAATTCATCAACTTAATAAATATCAATGTTGTACAGTAATGTTGTAGCAATGTAACAATCCAATGTAAAAAAATCTTGAGAATACTCAATTTTAAGGTGCTGCTTACCATTTTAACTTAATATCAGTTTCTTTACTAATTAATACGATGTTGGAATTCCACACAGGAGGGTCGTATTTACCAAACAGAGGATTGGTCTGTAAAAAAAACACAAGATTTTGAAGGAAAAACATCAAAATGTTCGTAGCAGGAAATATTTTATGTTTAAAAGAAACGTATTCCCTTTTCATTAAGCATGATTTAAGGTTTGTTGCAAAAACCTACCGATTCAGTTTCTTCCAAACTGCATCTGAAAACAGATGAAGCTGGATAACGTCGATTTGTATCTGTCCGATATCTTTTTAACTCTATATCATTTTTCAATGGCATTTCAAAACACTGTGGTTCATCAGATGTCAGATTAGACGGAGCAGCCGAGTCAATACGGCCCTATAATGAAAACATAAAACAGTTAATATTTTAGTTTAGACAGCATTTAAGGTCCAGGGAGGAAGACTCCTATATGAGCCTGGCGTGCATATGCACCCCTAAAAGATTACTACTTAATACTCTGCCAATCAAGTTAGTCAAACAATCTATCATAAATGAGGGGCCGGGGAGCCGTTGGGACTGGTGAGACCTCAGCCCAACCATTTTGTGCTAAAATTACTATTTTTAGTTTTGCTGTCTTAGCTTCTTTAGCCACACCTCTTTCATAAATACTCCGCGGTCACTATAAATTAAGCTCCGTATATGCAACAGCAAGAGAAAAATCTCAAGCACTTCAGAAAAACAATAACTGTGATCTTGCTCCTGCGAGTGACGTCTCTTTGTCCTCAGACTTGCCAAATAATATCAAGCGAACCCTTGAATTTTATATCTCGTTTGGCCTGAAGCAGCTGATATCCGAACCTACTCGCGAGACCATTGATATCTCAACTATCATTGATCACATCATCGTCAGTAACCCCTCAAATGTGGTGGAACACGGTGTAATAAGAACTTCCTTAAGGGATCACAATTTGGTTTATGTGACACGCAAAGTTGAAGGTTCTCCGAAAGCCAAACACAAGATGATCAGATCAAGACAAATGAAAAATGTTGACAGGGATCTTTTCTCCAAGATCTACGTCTTGTGATTGGCAAAGTCTAGTGAGTAACGCACCTGTGGCTGATTCTGTAGTCAATCAATTGTCCGACCTGGTTTGCCATGTGATTGAAAAGCACGCGCCTATTAGAGAGCATTGGTTTACCGATCGTTTTTGTCCTTGGATTACCCCCTCCCTGAAAAAACTCTCCGTAATGAGGGATAAACTGAAGATTAATGCAGTAAAAATGAGATCTAAGATAATTATGAACTCTTACAGACAAGTTCGCTGCAAAGCGAACAATTTGTACCTTAAATCAAAAATATAATATTTTTCCAACAAACCAAAGTCATGTCAGGGGAAAATTTAGGAAGCTTGGAAAACTGTTAATCAGCTGATAAACAAGAGGTCTAAAACCACTAATATTTTGTTTATTAAGGAGGACGAAAGAGTGATTTCTAATATGCAAGAAATAGCAAAAATCATGAATCACTTCTTTTGCAATATTGGAAAAGATCTCAGTGATAAGGTACTTGCTACGAAAAATCCTCTTCTCAATGGAGAATTCGTTATTCCCTTTCGCTTTCGTGTTATTCGTTTTCGTTCTCCCCCTTCGACAATGCTAAAGTATTTAAATCTTTTACGAAAATGAAGACCTCAAATGGCTTTGGTATCGACATGATCTCAAATGATCTCAAAGGCAACTCTTACGTGTCTTTTCGGGTGCACGGATGCTTGGTACATAAACATCGATGCGAAGTCGATACGATCAATCAGCTATACCGCTGATTCGTGCCCTAAGCACCAAAATAAAACAGGCCCTTCATTGGCTTCTTTAAAGTATTTGGTAAAACATTCTTTGAAAAACCAATGGTTATGAAATTTCAATTTGAACATTAATTTCTTCTTTTGACAACTGAATACACTGTAGCTATATTTATTTTCATTTTACTATCGTTTTAATTGAAATTGTCAATAAATTAGCTTAGATTTTTAGACAGGGCATATTGTAAATCAGTACAATCAAATATCAACTGAATTTATTAACACTGTATAAAGTATAAAAAAGGAAATGATGTGAAATTAGCAAAAGGGCGGAAGAGAAAGTTTGCGAAAACAAGGGTCCAGCGGTGAACCTTGGTGACGGTGACGGCATGTAAGTTCCTTGTAAATTGATATTTGAAAGGTCAAAGATATTTATTGAAATTTTGGAGAGACAGTGGTTGAATAACAATCAATGATGTGTTATTATGATTCTTTGAAGTTCGAGTTAGAGGATTTAGTTGGTCCTTGGGAAACCGAAAATTTTTCGAGAATGCGAATATTCGAGTAAGTGGGCATTCAAGTTAAAGGGCAGCCAGTTCTATACAGGTCCCTGTAGTAAAACGTAAGGAAATGAAAATTTGCTGGAGATTCAAGTAAGCGGCTGTTACCTATTTGCTCTAATGAGCGCCCGGGGTGCTCATTAAATCTTCGATATTTTTTTGGGGGCGCTCATTGGAGGGGGCGCTCATTAGAGGGGGGCGCTAATTAAATTTTTCATATTTTATTCAGGTAGCTACTCCAAAAAGCATATACAATATAAAAATAGTTAAATGATTAAAATGTCTAAGTCCACAACATCAATATCACTATGCTCGACAATAGTAAAACCAGGTGCGGCCCCATCAATGTCAGAGTCTGTTGTTTGATATTCAAATGGGTTGACATCTGGCTCAAACCTTTTTCTTAATATTTTAGCAGCGTTTTCACATGGTTGGCCTGGTTTGAAGCAGTGAATCTCATCATCTTCACTACCATCAGATTTTAATTTTAGGTTACAGCATCTCATGGACTTCATTAGAAGTTCTATGGAAAAATCTTGCCATGCATTTAAAATCCATTGAACGATTAATCTTCTATCTGGTGCTTTCAAATTTCCCGATTCTGTGAGGCGATTGATTCCAGTTGATGCGAGCCATTCGTCATATTGGTCTTGAACTTTGGCCTTAAATGGCTTGTTCCAACTTGTACAGCCTTCAGGTACGAAAACAACATCAACTTTTTCTTTCTTCAGGTCGTCTGCTACCGTTTCTTCCATATGGCACGCGTAAGTGTCCCACGCTAGTATTCTTTGGCGAAAGGAGAACGATCCCACAACTTTGTTTACCCAATCGAGTGTTAGTTCGGTGCTCATCCACGCGTCTGCTCCTTTAAATACTATATAAGGCTTTAATTTTGAGCCATTAGCCTTAGCAGTGAGGCATACAGTCACACGTGCTTTTTCGTGGCCTGTAGATTTCAAAGAAACCTCTTTGCTGCCTGTTGGGCCACTGTAGTGGTAGCAACCATGTCATTCCAAACCGATAAAATCTTTTTTTTTACCTAATGCCTGATTGGTAATTTTGAGGGGGGGGGGCGATCATTAAATTTTTGATGGTTTTAGGGGGGCGCTCATTGGAGGGGGCGCTCATTAGAGGAAATACGGTATGATACTTTTTTTATTTAGTATATTTCTTGTTGACTCAATCGGAATTTTGTAAAAATAGTGAAATCGACACATTGGTTTCAAAGCGACTATCCCTCGAGAACGAAGCGAAACTCTCTTAACTGGAAAATGAAAACATCTCCTCCGCGACATTGTTTGTTTTCGATTTCCAGTTGAGAGTTTTGTTTCGTTCTCGAAGGATAAACGTTTTGAAACAAGTGTGTCTATTTTACTATCGTTGCAACATTCACTTCTGCTACTAGGTGCGCCAAAAAACGGGTAATCTTTCACGGGCCACCATAAATCGCGTACTACGCTGATTAAACTTCAGAGACGAAACTAGTCGATGATTAAATGCACGTCAGAGAGGCGAAACTAGTTCAAAATTATTTTAGATAATTTTTTCGATGCTTGTGCTTTCGTAGCCTGCGTGCAGATTTTACTTTTCGCTGCGGAGGAGGAGAGTAAAGTAAAATCTCCACGTATGTTAGTGCTTTCGTTATAAAAGATTTTCCAAAAAGTTTCTATCTCACAGAAGCTCGAAAACATTGATGTCAATGAAGTCAAACATTGATTTCATACTTTCAAATGAAATGAAAAGCCTTTATTCAAACTGTGAAAACCGACGCGTGAAAACTGAAAGAGTCTTTGATTCGTGGACAAGTCCCGGGAATCTCTCTTTGACCATGTGCTCTCAAATTTTAGAAATATGAACAACATTTTTTATATGTACAATATGTTTTCGAGCTTCTTTGAGATCGAACGTTTTCGAAAATCGTTTATAACGTAAGTACAAGCATCTATAAAAATCGTCAAAAATTATCTTTAATTAGTTTAGTCCCTCTGCCAAACATCTCAACTTTATTCTTCGCAATCGGTGTAGTATACGATTTATGGTAGCCCGTCAAAGAATATCCTTTTTTGGTGCACCCGGTATTTAAATTGTAGAAGATTAAGAAAGCAGAAAATTACAGGAATCAATCGTTGGAATTGTTTTTGTGAAAAGACAACTAGTGAAGAAATTCGAGAAAGTTCAAGGGATAAAATTTCAATCCAGAGGAAAATAAAAATAAAAATTATACTCAAATGCCTTCGGATTAGAGTTTTAGCAATGTAAACAAGTTGACTCACAGAACACAGACATTAAAACACTACACAGTTGATAAATGAAGAATCCCAACACTACGAAATGCTTTTTAATCTCTTGAGAAATATTTTTTTTGTGTCCCATTTAACATAACAAGGATTTTTTATGGTCTCGTGCAGCGCATCAAATACAACTTCAGTTTTGATTTGCAATGTTGCTAATGTTCTGCAGAAATGGTATTTGGTAAACAGTTAATTCTGCTACAGCTCTTCGTCAGAATCTGAATCTTCTTCCATTGATTGCTGTGAAGAAAAAAAGAATTCATGCAATTTATCAGGCATATTATTGTACCGCATTTTCTCTCACGAGCATCTCCAGGGAGCAGAGAAGATTTTGTAAAGCAAAAGATTCATGTCTAGCACACAATTATTAACAATGCAATCTGTGATTGAAAAGAACAGATTTCACACCTATAAATGTACTTAATCAATTAAATAAAATTAAAATAAACAATAAGGAAAAACTCTGCTTATTGTGGTTTTCTTGGCTTTTTTTTAAAGGTGTGAAATCTATTCTTTAGAGCAATGAATTGTATTTTTTTGTTCAGAGCTGAATCTTTTGTTTCACAAAATTCTTTGTTGTTCCTCCAGGGCATTTAGTTAGTTAAATAATTGTTTTTTAAGGTGGCCGATTGTTTGAAAGTTATTGGTTTTTTGGTCGGTGCTTAATAGATGCTTAATAAAACATTGGCGCTTATTTACAAATATGACATTTTGTAAAAACGTTTTGTCTTCGTATGAAATATTTTCCAGCAGTAAAATTTTTTTTCTACGTTAATGCTACCAGTTAAATTTTTAAAATTAAGTTTCTTGTCTGGGCGCTCAATAGAATATTGACACTTATTTAAAAATGTATGCACATTACGCAAATGTTTAGTATAAACGGACACTTAATTTGTGGGCCTGTTAAATAAATTTTTTTCTCGTAGAAAACTCACACATGGGTATTATGCATGTCATTTAATGATTAACATAAATTTTCTGATCTCTATAAAAACCCTGGAGCTTGAAAAAATATGAGCACTTTTGGTAAATTAAAGGGGTGCTAATTAGAAAATAGATATATATATATATATATAAGCTGAGCACTAATTATTTTGAATAGAATCTCTTGTAAACCCAGTTGGTGCCAAAAACCAGCAAAAATTGTAAAAACCAGTCACCAATCACTTGGAAACCCCATCTTCTGGAAATTGTGGTTCTGAGCTTAAAGTGATGACTGACTCGAAAGAAGATATTTTAAAGCATGTTTTTAAAACATCGTTGCACGCTGCCCACCAAAATAAATTTGTTTCTATCAGGTGACCAAAAAACCTTCCCCCTTTGCAGGGTTGTAGCTTAAAATCTGTGAGTCTACATATTTCAAATTGTACTCAAAACGACGCCAGAAAGGCAATCTTAAAGTTTGGGATGTTATCCAGTCATTTGTGATTACGTTTACCAATGTCCAACACTGGAAATTAGAACTGTTAAGAAATTAGAGCTTTTAAGTTGATTTAAAGAAACTCCATTCGTTTTGAATCATCGTTTTGACATAAAAACGACCTGCTGGCTCATATATCGACTTGGGAGTATCAGTGAATCTTTTCAAATTTTAAACTCTCAAGCCCCCATTTAAGCAAGCATGTTGTTATGATGTCAAAACATGGACTGGAACTAAATGATATTACTTCAAATGAACAAACAAAAGGTTGCATATGACTGGATGATATCCAAAAACTCCAAGTTTGCCCTTCGGATGTCATTTTTAGCATAATTGGAAATTTTTGGTCTTATGGATTTCGATCTACAGCCCTGTAGAAGGATATCGCTTTTTAGGTGATCCGGTATGTCACAGCGTAATCGATTTTGTTGAGTTAGCGTTTGGCTCAATTGAGATTTCCTCAGTCCATTGTTTTAGTTGGAATATTTCAACTTGTATCACGGAAAATAGAATGCTTAATACCTTCGCTAAGTCTTCTGCTTCAGTTATGAGATTCTTTGGAACAGATTGATGTTTGCCATTAGAAGCTTTGAATAAAATAAAAAGAAATTATTTGCAATTATTCTATTCACATGATAAAAAATTTGACTGTAAACAGCAAATCCAGTTTAGCTAATTTTTGGCTACCAAAGTCTTGTGGCTTTAATCGAGAATGACTCAAATTTAAATCCTTTTCACGATTTGATAGTTTTACAAATAACTTTGCCACTAGAATCACCTTCGAAGCCAAAAAGACTTTTAGAGAGAATTGCTGTCATTTTTCAAAACAACTGACAAAAACATTAACATTCAATATTTTGACAGCAATATATATATATATATATATATATATTGTTGGCATGAAAAACTACGTATATAATATAAATCCAAAAATACGTATATATATATATTGGGTGTCCCAAGAAGAACGTGAGTGAACGTGAGAATCCAAAACTCATTAGTCAAGAATTCTTTAGATTTCGCAAAGTTCAAGATTTGAAGGAAATTCTTCATTTTGAGACAACAACTGGTAGTCAATAGCACTTTGAATGATTTTGAAAAGGTGGCAGTGATCAGACGGCTTTTATGGCCGATTACATAAGAATTGAAAAGGCGTAGTACTGAAAGGATGAAAGGCCTAAAAACTCTTCAATGACAAACTGCTGTTTTTGTTTTTCAAACTGTCGACTATCGACAATTACTTTGCTCCATATACTTGCATTTTCCCTAAATGAGGTCTCAAATTATTTGTTAGATCTCAGGTTTCTATTTGCAGGAAATCATGCAGAGCTTTGTACTCAAGGTTTTTCAGTAACATTGCAAAACAAATGTAAGATTTTTGGGATACCCGGTATAAATCCACTAAAGCAATCAGAAAACAATGAAACGATTGGTCTTTTCGTAAGAGAAGAATAAATGCTGCTTCAGATTTTACGACAAATTAAAAAATAAATCTAGAAACAGTACCTTCTCCAACCCAGCTCATTTCTAGTTCAAATGATTTGTCTTTAACTTCATCATGAACAATGTGAATAATTTTCGCACCTATTTTCACAGCCTCATTACAATCGAAATCTGTCACCTGCAGGCAAAATAATAATCGTTTTAGATCTCACTACTGAGAAAATAGTTTTTTTTCTTAGTACAGTGAAACCTCTATTAACGGACACATTCCAACAACGGACACCTTGACGTTGTCCCGAATTTTTGTTCCCAACAACGGACAGAAACTTCGTCCCGAAGGTGTCTGTTGTATGAAGGTTTCACTGTACTGTGCTTGCAAAATGCCGATACAATTTTACTATGGCTAAAAAATATGACAGTAACAACATTTTGAAGAGCGTTCAAGGGAAACAATAGGGAATTTTAGATCGGACGGTAACAAGGGAGAAACCACCTAAATCGCCATGCCATATTTTGTAAGTATCACGTCGTATCTTTTCAGAAACCCTGCTCGCTAAAAGAATTGGCAAAAACTACATTTTTTAGCCTGCTATAAAAATTGGGAAAAAGTATTTTTTCCTCCCAAAAAGATAGATTAATTCTTGGCTTGAATCAAGGTTCTTTTTACAGAAAACTTAAAAATACAATTCACAAGTTCTGGATGTCAACAGCGAAATCATCACACAGTGCCTTGTGGGCATAAAATATAGTAAAAGACTTTTTCTTTTAACTGAATACATTTTGTTAATTTGAAACAAAGAAAATGCGAAGTTGCAGTCGTCTGTATTCATCTTAAACTCCCAAATCACAGTTTTATTTAACATATCTGTGATGTCATGACTGCTAGGGAAAATAAATTAGTTTGTTTTCAAAGGTGTCATAGAATATTCAACCCTCTATCTAACTATTGCAACTGTTCACACGGTTGGAATAGTTAGGTACAGTTGGCCATTTTTGATGTTAAATTTCTTTAAACTTTCATTGGCGGTTGTCGACTGTTGTAGAAGAAGAAAAAACTAATGTGTTTCCATATAGCTCCAAGAAATGTCGACCACTTTCTAACGAGCCCACTCTAAAGAAAAAAGTCTAAAGGCCTTAGTGTGCTGAAGATAAAGTCGTATTTTTCCTTTTACTTATCATGTGACAAGACACTCACCTTTAATTTTTCAATCTCTGTTTGAGCGTTTTGTTTTGCTTTCCCAATTGCACAACCCCAATAACCATAGGAGACTCCCGAAGGATCAATCATAAATAAATTCGGTTTTCCATCTTCATATGAACTCAAAAGAACGCTGGGAAAATAATTTTTGAACACGATATTTAGGTTTACGATAAATGAATCGCTGATCAAATCATTGGCTTTAACAAACGTGAGTTGTTATTCTTCCCTGTGTCCATGTACACGTGATGTGTGAGTGTGTCCTTGTACCCGTGACACACATACACCTCACACATCACGGGTACATGGACACAGGGAAGAATAACAACTGAAGTTTCTTAATGCCCATGATTAAATCTAGATTTATAGTAACAGCAAAAAGCAGAACAAAAAATACCTCGCTGTAATTTGTGAACACAAAACTGTAAATTGTTGTAAACAGAAAAGCTAGGAATTTATTTGAGAAGGTTTTTTACACCTAAAAACATTTTCTTCCTCAGTTCATATTGAATTGGTTGAATGAGCACGAATGGATCAATTGTTGATCGCTTTTCATTAAGAAAGCATGAATATGTTGTTACGCAAAATTAAACCTTGCTCTTTACAATCAGTATACTGGGAGACCCAAAAAGGTCTGACGTTTGAAGAATCACCGAAACTCAAGTGCGTTACTAATCCAGCTCATTTTTACCATGCCATGTACAAGAACGGCTTAATTAATTGTAGTAAAGTCAAATATTTCACCAATGCATTAAAAACAATGTCATTTTGCAGGTTTAAAAGTTATGATAAATCAATGAATCACGTTATTGCAAGTTGCCATCATTTCATATTGTTAGAAATACAGCTCAAAATTAGGTTATGTCGTCATTGGTCAAAGTTACCGAAATGATATAACGGCATATTCTAAAATTAACTTGGTCCTTCTCAAGTTGGTAGAAAAACAAATTTTTAAAATTCGTAACAAAATCAAATTTTGGTGATTTTTCAAACATCGGAATTTTTTTTCGGTCAGCTGGTAGTGTGTCCAAATGTGCACGGTAAATCAAATAAAAAGTCTAAAAAATCCGGTAGAAAATATGTTTCCTCCATAAATTGACCACGTTGTTGGCAAATTCAAATGTAATTGTTAATCATACCTAAATCTAAATATGTATATATAATACAAACAACTGTAATTATTCTTGTCAAAATGATTTTGTTCAATTATCTGAAATGGATCCGTGAATTCTCTTCAAAATGCATTGAACATGATACTGTATTAGAACGTATCAAACATAATTTAATGGCAAAAGTTTGATTGGTTTGGTTATCTTTTCACCAGGTATCCAGTATCGTTCAAAAGATAAATTCCTAACCCTAAACTGGTCATATAATTATTTTCGAAAATAAAGACATTAAGAGGTTCTTATGAGCAGTGAAACAACTTTGCTTGAGTCTGGTCCAATCATTTTAGCAGTTGACGGATAGTCCTCGATAACGATAGCCAAAGCCACGCTTTGCTTCAGCTAGGTGAAGGAATATTCATTAAGTTAAATTTTCTTACAGCATTTAATATTAACACACCTGCATCCAAATGGCCTATATGCGCTGTACAATGTATACACGTGAATGTATCCAGACACTCTCTCGACGAGATACTACGAAAAACGAACAATAAACATGGTTACAGAAATATTTCTAAAGAAACTTTAAGCAATGAAGATATCAATTGATGACATGTGAAAAATGTGAAGCATGCTAGAACAGCAATTCTAAACATGATAATTACACCACTAGCAATAAAGGCTAAATTGGCAACTTTGAGAAGAAAAAAGAGAAGAAAAAAGTCTTTATAAATTGACAAACTCATTTAAAAAATAGATATTTTAAAATATATCTTTTAGTTTTTTAAATGATATGATTGACAGTAAGGCCAAATATTACGAAAGAAAAGATTTCGATACTAAGCACAGGCATTCCTTCTCTCCATTTTTACAGTCGAGCTGTATTGCTTAAAGCAACTTTCACCAATGCAATAATAACATTCCTCGATGTCCAACAGAAAAACTTCTCACAATTATGAGAAAATATCTATTTAAAATTTATTTTCATTCATTTCATCAACGAATTTAAATTTTGGAACAAAAAGATTGACTATCTAAACTATTATTGAGTAGGTATTAAAATCAGGTCAAATTTTATTTAAGCAAACTCACACGACGCAAACTTCAAGTAATAAACGAAATCAGGTGAATTACAATTTACCTTTAAAGGAATGGGTGATCCATACGTTGCTCTGTAGTCTGCGGCTTCTTCTCTTGCAATCTTTACAATCTAAAATAACAGAACAAGTGTAAATTCAATAAGATTGTTTTAGCACTTTTGATAAACGCTATATATTGCTCTGCCATTCATTTGCTATGCATAGACATGATCTTCTCGACAGTGTGGACGCAATTTTCCAATCATATCGCTGATAAAAATTTGTCCACTGTTCAACGGTATAAAGTAGATCCCCACTGTTCAGAAACTGCAAGTTTGGCTTTAGCCTCATTGTTTATCAAATTATTATATTGTTCTTCTATTGTTCTCTTAACGATATTGAGCCTCATCTTCCTTATTTTCAGTTTCTTAATAGCTAAGATCTACTGTATAATGCTAAAAGCAACGTACTCTGGGATCCAGAGCCCCTTAAAAATGAGAATGAAAATAAAAAACGAAAGAAAAAAAAGTTGTTGGACCTGAAAGTAAAAGCAACGTTGAAATATATCCACGCGTCAAAACATTTTAAATAAATCGTTGCTACAATTTCATGAACATTTATTTTCTTTTGTGACATTATTTAACATGGTTTATTTGCTTTTGGCTTATTTGTACCTCATGTATGTGGCTTTATGTTTAGTGTAAATGGCCACAGGGTTGTTATGTACTTCCATGCTCCTCATCGAATTACTGTATCGTTTATGCAATCTTTTCACTTTTGTAAATGTTTACGAGGATGTAGAAAAACACAATCTGGAATTGTGTCAGTTCTCTTAACTTTGTAAATTTATTGATATATCTTTAACTTCAAATGTTTTGGAGTCACAAGCAAAAGCAACTACGCTGAGAATCATGTCGAAAAGTTTTGAGGCAGCAAAACACTTGATAATAGTAACATGCATGCCGTAAAAATAGTTAGCTAACCGTCACTTAACCATTTTCGTAAGTCTATTTTCGTAAAGTCTCTTGTCCCAAAGTCTAGTCCATCCTTTCTTTTGTGGGCCCGTTTCACATTTGATGTTAGGTTAATATAGTGTTAATGATTCTCTATCTCGACTTCATATGGATCTTCACAATCAACGTTCAAATTGCCCACCATTATCACACATGTTGTCCTGAAGTCCAGTGTGAAATCGGCTCAAGTATTTATACGTAAAATGGTTTTTATATTTAGCATTTTGTATGTAATGGTATGATTAGCTGTATTTTTAGGCTCATGTTAAATGCCAGGGGGTAGTCATGATATGTTGCTCCTCCTGGTACCGTCTTTGTAGTGTATTATAGTAGTTCATAGGTAGTGTCTTAGGTAATTCGTTGTTGTAAAATTTTATATTGAATATATATAAAAAAGAAAACTGTGTAGTTGCATTCGTATGAGCATTCGTTACGAATACTGCATGTGTTGTACAATATTTACAATGATCTGCAACATTAAATTAAATTGTACACTGAACATGCTATAATTATTTTTGCAAAATGATAAAATTCATTTATTTTTGTACACATATAGTTGCATTTGTCTTTCAAAATACAATATGCATTTTGGTGGATCAGCCTTTTGCATTAAAGTTCGCTGCGATTTCGATAAATATACAAGGTGACAATGGGTGAATACCTAAAAAACGTTCAGGCAATCAAAAAGTACTAGAATCGGATTTTGTGAACAATTTTCAAAATTCTTTTTCATCACACATTGGAAAGACCATATAAATAAATTAAATAATTATTGTTATTTTTGTCACATGAAAGAACCTTTGAGCTATACTTTCTGAAAGGTATACTTTGTTACTTCAGAAGTGGACAAAAAACATAAAATTGATGGTAAATTTTGGTTAATTTTAAACCATCTGTACATAGACCTTTTCAAAAATAGAATCAGGTCTCAAGGTTGAAAACGAGGCAACTGCTGTAACACAATATAACAACTTTTATTTCCAAAAAGGTCTGTTGTCTTTGGATCACCTGGTGCAATTTAAAAAAATAAATGCAAAAGTTTTCGCTTCAAATGAATTTGACACAAGAGTTTTTACTTTGTGCGGCAAGAAATTGATGCTACAATTTGGAATTTAATATGCAAATAAGAATTTGATATGAACATTGGACATTGATGTGAGGGTTTGAACTGTAGAATGTCTGTTCTTTATTTTGCTTTGATGTGACAGTTATGGGCCACCGTATATGCACCCTGTAAAAAAATATTCTCCGCTTGATTGGATTAAAATGGCGTTATTAATGCACAGTTGTTTTATCCCTTTTATAAGATACCCATTTTCTAGTGCCTTTGAACAAACGATAAATAATATCCAGGGGGTATAATACATATCCAAACATGACGAAAAAAATTTCATCAACCTTCTAATTTCTAGCCTTACCATAAAAATGCATCTTATTCTAATGTCATTATAGCACTTTTCCCAAAAACTCAGCTTTTTCCCCAAATTTTTTTTAAACCTGTTATTTTAAAATGTAAAACTTCAAAAAAATTAAACATAAATTACCTGTCTAGCATCAGCCAGCAATCCTGCAATAGCCTACATAAAACAAGAAATACCATGGATGAGTTGAATAAAATAAAAACTTCTTGGTTCAAAACAGCCTTTTTAACATTGAAATTGAATTCAAATGTGGCATTTAGGTTTTTTCAAATTTCTAGAGTGTCCCTTGTCTTTCTAATTAGCATAGAAACTAATCAAAACTCATTTTAAGTGGAGGAGGAGGTGTTGTACAAAGAAACTCCATTTACTCAACTTACTCAATTTATTTTACTGTACAAATAAACTCTACACATAAAACTCCCGGCATGCAATACACATATAATTTTGAGTCTAAAATCTATCTTCGAAAGTAAATAAAAAGCATTCCAGAAAGTTTTATGTAAGGCTTCTTACCATTCCAACATGCTTATCTATTGTGAAGATTCTTTGAGCAGTTCCAGGTTCATGAAGCTTTGATGTAATGAGTTTTTCTACAGCAAAAATCACTCCATCTTTACACCTAATGGCAATGGCAGTGCTAGAATTGAAGAACAAACGTAGTGTCAGGAAAATTGTGCAGAGTAAAATTAGAAATTTGACAGTAACTAGCAAGGTCAGCTTTGCTGACTGACTTGTCAGACAAAGAATAATTACCAAGCGAATACTGTTTAACATTTCCTACTCCCACATCCCCAAGGAGGACGACCTGTGAATATGACAGCAAATGCTTCAAAATTAATTTCAAAAGAAAATAAACCAATAGTTTTTATAAAAAATCTTTTGAGCCATCTTTTTATCAAATAGACCAGATGATACAGTATATCAAACTTTAGCTTAGTTTTTGGCATCGAGCTGGACAAATTTCGATTTAAATTATTTTCAAGAAACTATTGTTCCAATCTATAGCCGGTGTAGTTGTTCATGCTCCACCCACCACCAAGTATATAAAGTGCTAGTTAAATAGCAGCATAGATTCAAAGCGTTCTCACAAAAAACATGTTTCAATGTTTGGCTTACTTTCAGCAAAGTTAAGTATGTCAGGTATTCCAATTAATCCTTCCATATCAGGAAAGTCAGGTATTCAAAAAGAGTTAAAAAATAAATATTATCAAAAATAAATAAATAAATAAACTAAAACCTGCTATTCTCCACTGCTTTTGTTGCATATTCAACTTGAAATACTCTTCCATCAGGTGAAAACTGATTTGCAGAAAGATCATACTGAAATGAAATTGTTGAAAATGAAACTATGCTTTTCGAGTCAATGGCAAAAATTAAACTTGATGTGTTCGAATGGTTTATTTTTTATTGTTTCAAAGACCTCTAAAAATCAGCTGTTATCTCATGTGCATCTTATGCAAAGCTAAGATAAGTACTCAACTGCATACAATATCAACCTCTCCATAAGCAACTGTAGGCTGTGGATGCGCTAAGTTTCACTCGAAAAAAGAGGAAGGAGATGGGAGAATTAATAAAACCTATTCTCTTTTATTTCCCCCCCAGTTATTTTCCCACTTGTCTTTTTTTCAAGCAAGACTTTGATGTAGCTCGAAATCCATGAGATAAACATAAAATTTGAGCAAACATAGGGCAAACTTAAGAGTTTGGGATTTCATCCAGTCATCTGCAACCACTTTTCTGTCTAAAACCTGAAATTAAAACTGAGCCCTAATCCATGAGCTTTTTAGTTAATATGAAAAAACAAACTTTATTACCAGTACATTTTTTGACATTAAAACACCATACTTACTTTGATGGTGATTTGGAAGTTTAAAGTTTTAAAATATTCATTGATCAAACTGCTGAGCAAGCAGGCTGCTTTAATTTTAAAATGCAGACTACTGTAGTAAATGAATGTTAATTAAAATGTAACGTATTGTATTGAATACCACTTATTATGCCAAATATAACTTATTGCATCAATATATAAGTCATTGCGTCATTGTGCCAAATGTAATTAGTCAGGCTTCAGCATTCCAGATTGCAAAGGATTTTTTTGCAACACCCCATCCCCAAAAAATTGACCTGGTTGATTTAGTCAGTAAAATTGAGAATTTTGTCAGAAAAAACTGGAAAAGCAGGTTTAGCTAATTAGATATTTAAAGACACCTTTTATAAGCCATGATTATATCTTCTATTTGAAACCCACAATAGCCTGCACAGTACACGCTCTGAAAATCAAATTTTTGTTATACTCATATTATTCTTTTTTTTGACAACATCAGACATTTGACAAAATTTTGACAAGGTGAATTTTTTTTTACCATCCAAAAAAGTGTTATTTTTTAAAGTAAAATCTGATTATTTAAGAATTTCAAAGTGTGGTTTTGCTTTGTTTTCAGGAGCCTTTATTCCTATGAGCTCATAAATTTATGCTGCATCAAAAGAATACATTTTTCGAATTCTACTTTCAATGTCTGTCCTCTTTTCCTATTCAAATTTTGCAACCTCACAAGATTCAGTGTCAGTCAAATGTTGATTTCCATGCTAATTGTTTCTTCACAAGCCAATGAAATCTCTCCAATTGTATCTCTCTCACCGCGTTTTAACATTTGTCAAATTTGAGACTCCTCAATCGCAATCGGGGAATATTCATCTAAAATGTTACAATACATGTTACAACCTACTATACCTTCTAATTACTACACAACACTACAAGGACGGTAACCACAGGGATCAAGACAATGACTACCCATGGTCGTAACATAAATAAAGAAACATAAATTCAACTAAACTTAACTTAAACTCAACTAAATATACAATTACAAATTGAGGAATTGAAAATACCATTGTTCTCAAAGCTTTATTTCTCGACAGAGGAATTATTCTTCAATCAATTGAGGAATAATTCCCTTATTAATTAAGATAAATCGAGAGGTAGTCTAGCTACTACAGTAAGTCTAAGTATTATCTAGAACAAATAAATGAAGTTGTGCAACTAACTGGTGAATTTTTTGTGAATATTATATGAAATTATTTTGAAGCTTCACTTACTCCCGTTCCAATTGAACTCATTTTTGCAACTGTATTTATCTTTCTTTTGGTGAAAATTTGTCTACCTTGTGGAGCAGCAGTGTGGCAGTGACTTGCTTTTTTTGCTTTGTGAAGCCTAAATTTGAATACGAGGCTCAGTCATTTTGATCAAATAATTTGTCAAAAAGTAATCGGTGTCATCATTTGAAGATTCCAAAACATGTTAATTTACTCCATTTAAAAAGTTTAATGACATTTTTATTTATTTCTGAATCAAATGTAATACAATTCGCAACGAAATTCTATTTTAGAAATTCGAAGATATTGTCCAGACCAGACATGAATGCGGAACATGAATGCCTGCTCGTCAGCCATGACATTTAATTTACAGTCTAGGTTCGGACTGTTGACTCTCATTTGACTAGAGTTCAACTAAGTTTCTTCTGAAATTTGGTGGTATGGACCACAGCTCTGTTTCAGAAAAGAATGGCAAATTGTAAATGTATAATCACTTCAAATGCTACAAGGCAGTTGCTGAATGGCTTTCGGTACCGTCTTTGCAGTCGTCAGGTATTAATTGTTTGCTCTGCGTGCATAACAGTTGCAAATTACAAAGTTACATGCATTTTAAAATTTTGTTTGCCCACCTGCGCCGCCGCGTCACAAAAAGGTTTTGAGGCAGGCCCTTCCTTTCTTGCCGGCTGGATGCGTTCTTTCTTATAATAAGCTTTTAATTTGAGAAATTATCTTTCTGTCAATGTCTGACATTAGTTTTTAAAATATTGGACGCAATGATTTCTTAAAAATCTCTTTTGAACATAAAGAAATAAAATGCAAACGTACAGTACAAGCCATGGGGCAGACAGCAGCAGAACCAGAGGTGAACTCTTCAAGTCCAAATTGAATTGAATTTTTCCAGTTCAAAAATACTTTTCTTATTTTATTTAACTGATATTACTGTTGAGTAGGTACTAAAATATTTGTTGAATACCTGCTTTAGCTTTAGCTAAATTAATTGGAAACAATTTTAAAAATAGTTCTTGGTGGTAGTGAACTTAAAAAATTGGTACCTACTGTAGTTTGTTAGTATGTGCATCAAGAGTCAAGATATTAACTTTGAAAGTTCAAATTCGCCTCCAACCCGAAACCAGAGGTCTAGATTTCAGTCTAAACTGTGTCTTCAAATCTCCTATAGGCCTTTTACAAAATGAATTTAACTGTGCTTGAAAACACACCGTGCTTGAAAACACACCGTGAATTTAACCGTGCTTGAAGACAGAAATCCAAAACAGAAAATTTAATGCCTTTTCATGGATGCAGCCACTATGAAGTGCTTTCTCTTTTTTCAGTGTTTTTACCGAAAATCTACCAAAATGAAACAGCAATTTTAGTTTTCAAAAAAATTTACCCCAGGACAACTAATTTTCAAGATTATTTTTAGAATCAGTATGCAGAAGTGTTTTCAGAAACAAAGTATGTTATCTGTAACACCGCCGTTGTTCAGAAAATCCTACAAGAGGCAATCCCCTTAGAGCTTGGGCAAAATCAAAACCTCTGGCTTTGTGTGGGAGGCAATTTTGAACTTTAAATGTTATTATTATGTTTTTTTGTATAATTATGTGCAGTTTTCAAACCACAAGAAACAGAAGGAATCATTAAACATAGTTTAGCTATCAACAACAACTACTTACATAAGTTTGGCAAAGATTCATGAAAATTGTATATGTACAATATCTTTGACATGTGATAAAGTGAACTGATTCATTTACTTATTTTTTTCAGAGGAGCATAAATTTAATTTTTAGTATATGGCTAAAACCAATTTTTGAGCAAATTTTACGTTATTCAAAAACAAGAATAATCAATGTAGATTAGTTTCTTATAAATAGAGAGTTAGAATTAAATGTTGATTTAAGATAAGTTAAATACAAAAATAACAAGAATGGCTTTTTGAAAATGGTGCAATTTTTTTTATTGATGAGGAGAAACTGCAGGTGTGCTTCAGCTCATGTGCATGTGTTGGGGTCTATCTGCTTGTTTTTATTGTATTGTTTGTCAGATGTAGACCACAAGGCAAGGAGGCATCATTTTGATGTACTAACAGGCTCCATCTAATGAAAATTAAATTTTTACTTGATGATGAGATTATACGATGATATTTCCTTTAGAAATAGGGACAGCACAAAATGGTGAGTTTTAAGGACAAGTTGTCTGGATCCAAAATGAAGTCAAATAGGATGACAATCTAATTTTGCTTTGAGAATCAATTGCATACATTTTCAAGGTAGCAATAAGAAAAAAAGAAAAATTATTAATGAATAAAGGCAGAAGAATGGAGCAGTGTTGTCAACTCAACCAAATCCAACCCTTGGCAATGCCATGAATATTATAATTAAACTTATAAAAAATAAAAGATATAAAAAATAATTATTTTCCAAGTGACCCAAAAAGAACTAATCCCTGTTTGCAGGGCTGCAGCTTGAAATCCGTGAAACTACAGATCTCAAATTGTATACAAGACTTCTGTAGAATTTGGGATATCAATTATTATCCAGCCTCTGCAATCACATTTTACATTTTCAAAACTGGGAATTAAATAACCTTTATCCTTGAGCTTTGAAGTCAATTGAAAAACCACCATTCATTTCCAGACCACATTTTGACATTAAAACCTGCTTGCTTCAATATCAACTTATGGCATTAAAACCTGCTTACTTCAATATCAACTTATGGAGTTGTTAAAAAATGGACTAAAAATAATTATCAACTTGAAAGCTCACAAATTAAAACAATTTTAATTTCAAGTTTGGAACATACAAATGTGGTTGCAGATGGCTGGATGATATCCCAAACTCTAAGTTTGCCATTCAAACATCGTTTTATACGAAGTTTGAGATTTGCAGTCTCACTGATTTCGGGCTACAACCTTGCAAGCAGTGATAGTTTTTTTTGGGTCACAAGGTATTTTGTTCTTATCTGAGTTTGTTTGACTTCATTTGATATAATATTATGAAATGTTGTGCAACAACACAACCTTTTATTTAAAAAGTTTAATTTTCATGAAATAAAAGAGTTGATGAGTTTAGAAATTGATCAACAAATATCAAACAAAAAAGCAAAACAAAGCATTTTATGCAATTGTTTTCAGGATAAATTTAATTTTACATGTAATATCGAGATAAGAATATTCAGTAAGCAAAACATATGAAATGTTTTTTGACATATGCCTGTAATATCTGTATCATTTTTTACCTCGTTTCCAGACATTCATTTTGAACATTTCTCCGAAATTATCAGTGATGTTCGCATTTAATCATGTCATGTCACTGAAATATTTTTGAACATCTTATTCTACTAAGACCATAATATTTTGAGCTTATATTTTCTAATGAAAATAATTTCAAATTTAAAACCAAATAAATTTGGTGTAATGTTTGTGAGCTCATAAATGTCCTTTTGGTGTAATGTCTTTAACACACTTTAAGCTGCTAATAGTTCACCAAAGCATAGACAGCAATCTATATTTTTCAAAGTAAGAAAATTAAATGCCCATGAGGCTACATATCTAAGTCATCTGCGACCACATTTATCTGCCCAAAACTTGAAATTAAAGTTGCCCTTATCCGTGAGCTTTCATATAAATTTGAAGAAACGTCATTTATTTCCAGTCCATGCTTTGTCATTAAAAGGCGACTAGGAAGTTTAAAATCTGAAGTGTTTCACTGATCAATTATTATTTGTGCAGCCAATTATTTTTGACACACTGAAAATTCTTTAATTGATTTCTTATGAAAATAAAATTTACAAAGCATAAAATTTGAAATGCCATGTTCAAAAGATTAATTTCCTGGACAAGACAATGTACGCTAAAAGCTGATTTTTACTTCAGCAAGTTAAGCATAAAAAGATGCTTTTCGCAACTCAATTTACGATGCACCTTTGCCAGGCCGATGATAAAAATTTATGCTCGTAGTAAGCAGTATTTCCCAGAAATGTTTTTGGCAAAGTGGTAATTTCCTGTAATTTTCTGACAACTACTACTCTCTGTGCGCGATAAAGAGTGGTCTTTCTGGCGATGAAGACTGTAATTTGTAAACTTACGTGTGGTGTTTTTATTACGTCTTTTGTTTTGGGTGTATTTTGCTTGAATGCAACTTTGATTATTCTTCACGTCACAGATAATTCAGTATTCTTGAAAGTGACTCAAGATAATTTTTCCAAAACTTTGTGTTGAAAGCTCATCAGGGGTGTGGCCCATACCGTAAATCCTCGAATTAGCCCTCACCGAATAAGCCCCTACCCTAGAGCTGACTATTTTTAATAAGCCCCCAACCTCGAAGAAGCCCCCATCCCCAAATTTAAATGCGTTGTAATAAGTTATTTTACGAGTTTTGGTAAGGAAAATTTGAAGATTTACGGTTAGAGGGTTGAGCTTATGCATTGGTTTTACTGTTATATTTTTTAAAATATGTATTTTTTTGGAAGCACTGATAAAAATATTTTTTTACAATTATTTTAGATTGCTCGACCAATCAGCATCGCATTTCAGCCATGCGAAAGGCCATCTGATTTAGGTAATGTATCGTTGACAACTTCATTTTTATATTCTAAATTTCAGTTGTATATTCATTCATTTGTATTCAACACAGCAACTACAATGTCTTTTCATGCACTGGGTGACCCAAAATGATGTTTCTGTTTGTTTGACTAAATGTATCATTAACCAATGTTGAACATACCTCTTTAACTGATTGTCTTAAAGTTTGTTTCTCAAAACATATCCTAAATTTGACATCATCTTGAAATCAGAGCTTCCATCTAAATGGCCTAGGCAACACTTTGCAGAAGTTCAAGAAAAAGAACTTGGATTTATTTTCAGATTTGAATAGAAATAACATTGGTTTTAAAAATAAATTTTATAGCAATATTTTCATTACTAAAAGTTATTTTGATTGTTTTCCAACGTGTTGCCTAGGCCTGTTTGAAGGCTATGCTTTATTGTGATTGCAAATCTGGTATTAGAAAGAAGAGAAGTATCTCGGTACCCAGGGAATCAGGGTTGAAGAATAAGGTACCGAATTGTAAGTTAACCATTAAAAATTGCGTCTAATATTATAATAAATTTATGAATGCAGTATGATTTTCACCAGATTTTGCCAAACATCAAACGTGGTTCCATCATCTTTTTGGGACATCCAGTATGTTGCATCAATTGCTATGACTTGTCATCTTATGTTATTTTGTTGAGGAAAGTTTTCACATAACTCAAGCCAGCAAGCACTGTTTCAACTTAACAGCAGAACGATAAATGTTTGAGGAATGTGCCACAAATTTGTTTTATATTTGTATGCTTCTTGTATTGTCATTTTCATCTTTTTGAATGTACAGTAGTTGTCTGTTATGTTTTTTCTTACAGTGAATATGTTAGTTAAAAACTAAATAAAATTCTTGGATTTGAAGGGATTGATTCTTGGACTTGTTCTTGGCGCATGCTTTAATACTCATTGCATCACACCTGAACACAGAGCTAGATTTTAGAAATTATGACCATGAGTTATCAAGTTCCTAATTTCTTTTCTTGCTCTAGTTGATGAAAATACACACAAATAATCATTTGTTGAATTTGCCAATTTTTTGACTTAGCAATAAACTTTTTGGTTATCCAGGCTGTCTGAGAACGTATTTGGATAAATTATGTATTCTTGTTATATTTCATTTTTCAGTTGCTCTTGATCATGCTTTTGGACATTCATCCAAGAGGTAAGGACAAAATATGCTTTTATGCTTTTATGCTAAAATGTAACAATAATCAATGCTGGAAAATATTCGGACAGCAGCTTGATGTACACACCGAATTCATTGAGGTACGAATATCTTCCTGTATGGATCGAGTTATCATTTAGTAAAGCCTTTATTTTATGGCATTCAAAGATAATATCCATTTTTACAGCCTAGGCCCTAAGAGAAGGCCTAAGGCCTTAGCCCTTCTCTTGTCACTGGCTTATCAAGGCAATGCCAATCCAATATGGCTTCAAAGGATACATCTTTTACAGACCGATCAAGAACCAATCAACTTGCTCCATTGTCTGTCCGATGAGCTATTTTTTTGAATGCAATATAATAATGAGACTTATTACACAAATTTCTTGTTTTTCATTTTCTCGTGGAGTTGACGTCACTTTGCTGTGAGCAAGGTGACATCGAACAATCAACCAAATTTTAAAATAGACAAAGAAAAGTTTTCCTTTATTTCAGTAATGATTTTAGCAATTTATAAATGTGAGCCAAAAATGTTGCTTCTGTTGATTTTTAATATATATACTATTAATTTATGTTTTTTCGTTCCAATTTCAGATCGTCGACCTTGAGAAATTTGCAGTCTAACAATGCTACTCTGTGGTTAAGGCATGTAACAACGTCAACAAACCTGTGTAAGTAGTCAGTCTATTTTCAAGAAAATTTGTTTCACCACCGCCGTATGATTTGTTTTTCACCAACGATCTATTTTGTTTTTCAATAGCTGGGCTCATATGTATGTGAGCATACAACAAACATATGAAGAACGTCCTTGGAAAGTGCCAATTTATATTCTTATGACAACGTTTCATAAGGTTGAGAGAACATGTAGGCAACAACACGAGAGCAGCAGTCTGCCACATGTCAAGGACGTGAAATTTACCTGGTTCAGCTATGTATTTACCTGGCATAGCTATGTATTTACCTGAGCTATTTCAAAACGTAACAACAAAATGTAACTATAAACAGCACTGGTATCAGTTGCAGGCACATGTTCTTTATCCATAATACTTCAATTGCAGGCACATTTTTCTCACTCATTTGCTGACAGAAACAGAATATTTTAAACGTCTTTGGAGCGATGTGCATGAATTTATTTCTTGAGGACAGAAATTGATTTTATTTGTTTGAAAACACAGTAAAATTATCTTGTGCAACAACCGCAACTCAATATTTGCGCATAACAATTTAAATTCCAATCAGAACTGAGCTGAAAATGCGTACACTTTGGACTGTTTATATGTCTCCAAAATAAGTGTATACAATAACACTGACCTGAAATTTGCACACGTGTTAGAAATATCTCGGGTTGCTCGTATATCTTTTGCAGCTAGTCAAAGGCAAACTAGTTTAATTGTTATTATTATGAGAATGTAAGAAATGTTTCAATTGTTAAGTGTGCTGATGTGTTTCAAATGTATTTATTTATCTTTGAACTAACAGGGGCTGATTTTGAGATTGTTCACACTCCGCCATTTGCAGAATCGATTACTGAGGGTGACGTCAGATGGGAGAAAGGTGAGTTTATTGATGTTCAAAAGATTTACTATGCTTTTATAATGATTCGCTATTAACTACATTAGACAATTAAAGCTTAAAGCTACCTGTCAACGATCGCCCAATCATGTTGCACTTTATGAATATCATCTTAACAGTTTTATGACCCTACTGACTCTAATACTGGAGTTTTCTTTGGTTGCTAAGCCTACTTGGTTTGTGTTACACAGTGGTCTGCAAACTATAATATTGAGAGTATAATAAAAATAATGAATTCATAATAAAAAGACTACTTTACTCTGACCATGAAAAGACTATGAATAAGCTGGCCAACTGCTAAAGGGTCAATTATTTCAAAGTCAGCCATTATCGGGAATTTCAAACAGATATTTTGTTCGATCAGGTCTGCCTATTCATGTGAGCAGCTTTTTCGTTTTTTGAAACTTGCCATTATTTGTTGCTGGCTGCAAATTATTTTTAAAATTTTCCTTATTTGTCCATATAAAATGTTTTTAAACACCGTGATATTTAGATATACAATGATGATGAAGAGTTTTAGTGAAAGACGAGGGACGACTGGATGTTGAAACTGACCTGATCTTATATTTTGCCAATTCATCTCGTCTATTGCATTTTATCTCTAAGGTGTTGGAGACACAGTCGCTGAGGATGAGGTTGTTGGGGAGATTGAAACAGACAAGGTAGACACAGGAATGGGGAATTTCGTAAAACAAAAGATTGCTCTTTCAACCATGACCAAACAATTCGCTGTTTGAAAGAATATATTTTACACTTCTGAGGGCACTCAATCAATTCAAAATAAACAAAAACAGCAAAACTTTATGATTTCGTTTATTATATTTGGCTTGGTTGCGTTGAAGGTGTGAAATTTGTTCTTTACAATGGCAACTCGCATTATCATTTTGAGAACTGAAACTTTTTTTGCAGAATTCTCTTTTGCTAGTAGAAATTATTGCTTGAATGAAACACAGTCAACACTTACGTGTCGAACAGTGCCCAAAATTTATTCAAATTAGTGCACGTTTTAGTTATTTGACTGATTTGTACACTTTTTATTTGCTTAACTTTTTATGCGCATTCGTTGTTTTATTTCATTCTTAGACAAGCATTCCTGTAACGGCCTCTGCATCGGGTATCATTGTGGAAGTTTTTGTTGAAGATGGAGAGAAAGTTGAAAAAGGAGACAAACTGTTTAAAATTGAAGTTGGAGGTAACCATTCTTATTACATTGCTTTGCGATTATCTTGCACTTGCAATCGCTTTTTGATTTTGATGTACTAATCTCACATTACTATTCAACTCATTTTAACTAATTAAAAGAAAGTAGTATTTAGAAAAGATATGAATCAGAACTGCACATGATTTATTTAGAAGCCATGAAATTATCGTTCTCTCCCCTCCCTTTTAATGCGAATTTGGATCCAAAAGCCTAGCAAGTAATATAACTTTTCTTTCGAAGATTGGCATAAGAAGGGAGCGTATTTTAACTGTGCAGTCATTGAGTTTTAACGATTTTGCTTCTAGTTGTAGCGTGATCGTCATTATTTATATATCACCTAATTAACACAATTGCTTATGTTAACATGACATTATACCTGTTGAAAAAGCTTTTTATCAAGTGTTGCAAGTTCTTTGAGATTATTTGCTGTCATTGTTTAACTTTTTGTTTTGTGTACATTTTCAGCTGGTGGTGGAGGGGAATCATCTGCCCCTAAAGAGGAAATTAAAGTAGAGGCCGCCCCAGAGCCAGTAGTAGAAGAGTTCCGTGTACCCGTGCAGCAAGCACCCCCTTCCGCGCCACCTCCAGGTAAACAAACATGCCTTTTTTTCTAATTATAGTTTTTTCCTTGAAGCGTGGCCAATTTTATGGCGATATGATTTTTCATAGATTTTTTCTCTGTTCAGACTTCAACTTCAATGGGGATATTTCAACAAAAGACGGGTTCAATGAGGAAGACACGAGCAAGGATTCAATTTGGGTTTCAAAGAATAAACTTCGGATAACGTTTATTGCCACGGGGATTAGACCGTCTGTATCTTTTAAATTTGCAACGTGAAATAGATTTTTAGTATTTTGTTTTGTGAACGAAAAACTGGCTGAAGACTTTACGCAGAGGAGAAACATGGCTAAATCTACGGAGCCTAGTCTACGGAAAACCTTTGATATAATGGAGTAAAATGTAAGGTTTGCAAAGAAAACAACTTTGTCACAAAATTACATTTTAAATTTACTTTTCCAGCATTTTACCTGCACTTGAATTTGCCTTGAATTCTAAATCACTATTTGAAATAACATTTTATGAGAAATATTTTTGTTCTGAAAAGGATGCAGTAGTCTGGGTTTAGAAATAAATACACTCTAGTACTTTAAATTGTTGCAGGAACTGTTGAATTTTCGAATCCCAGAAAGTCTGCTTTTGAAGTGTTTTTATACTGTTCATCTTCCAATTTAGGTGTTCGTTCACAGTGACTTTGAGGAATTTTACTTTTTGGACCCTTGTGATTTGCTCTATACACATGTCAAGTTAAAATGCACTGGGTCTTGTATGCGGTTGAGTGGTTTATTTTTGTGACCAATTACTAGAGATTCAAATTTTGTTGGCATTGAGACTGTGTCACACCTTGCTTTTTATGTTGCATTTAATCACTAGGGTACCAGACGTATTTTGTATTTTATGGATATTTTTTTATTCACTTACTATTTTTTATTAAATTACAATTTTGTATTCCTGTAAATTATTATACAAAAATAATAAGTTAATACAAAAACAATAATTTAATGCAAAATATGCCCGGTTTCCCTGTGATTTTATTTTGAAAGATTCTTTGTTTTCAACATCTAACATTGCATAACGAAATGTCATTCATATTTCAGTTACTGCACCGTCGTCTGGACCTATAAAAGTGACAAAGCCGACGCCACCACCGCCGCCCCCAGCTAGTCAGCAACAATCTCAAACTACAACTCAAAGCGATGCTAAAGAAGCACCTTCGAGGTTAAGTGGATCACGCAAAGAGATCAGGGTAAGCACTCCTCTGATTCGTATATATGTTGATTTCTTTTTCTCAAAGAATACTTTCTTGCTTCTCTCTTCTTTCTGAAAATCACTTCCTTCTGAAAATCGCTTCCAAGAAACATTTTCTGGAAGTAAACCTTTTTTTTAAAAGTAAACTTATTACACGAAATTAGCACCGAAACAATTTAATACCGTGTGAAATTAACTCGGCAAGAAATTATTCCCAAAACGAAACCCCAAAAGATATAATTTGTGGTTTAAACGGTAACTAAACAATAATAGAATTAGGACCGCAAGTATTTAACAAAAATGTAATAAGGTAAGTTAAATATTGTCAGGTATTTAAAGCCATATTATTTTTTGCTAAAATGATCATGAAGAAATTTCTTCATGCTTCATGTTATACTATGCAACCTGGTTTTGATGCATAGTACAAGTTTTTTTATGAGAAATAAATAAATCACATTGTTGTAAGTAGCAAGCACTTCATGTTGCTAGAAATATTATGAATATGTTGCAAAAATATAATTTGCTGAAAATACAACGGTTTTGAAAGTATCGCTAAAATTAGATTTTTAAAGTCGAAATTACTTCATCATTCGCCAACGTTACCAAAATAAACGGCAGGTTGTGAAATTAATTTGGTCGACTTCTCATCTTAGCATAAAAACAATTTTCTGAAATTCATTACAAAATCAAATTTTGGTGATTTTTCAAACGTCAGGTGATTTTTTTTGGCCACCCGTTAGATGTTTATTGCTAACTGGAAGTTACATACTGTCAGTTAAAAATGTTTTCTACTTTTTAATGTTTATTTTTTTAGGTAAAAATGTCAAGAATGCGTTTGAGAATTGCACAGCGATTAAAAGATGCGCAAAATGTTAATGCAATGTTGACAACATTTAATGAGATAGATATGAGGTATATTTATATTAAGATATCTTCAGTTTTAGAATAAAGGATCTATTAATGTATTGAAACCATTTATAAGTAGATGTCGTCTTCGTGAGTTGTATACAACTTTTATATTAGTTCGAGAAGACTTCCTTTGACATAAATAATGATAATATTTATACATATGATATTTAAAATCTTAACATCGTACATGGAAAAAATGCAATTTATATACAATGTCAATATTATAAATATTATATGGTTAGTAAACTATTACGAGGTCAATACTCGAACTGTAGATTGACATGCGGACCGAATGCATCGAGGCTTTAATATTTTATGACATTCGAAAATAATATCCAATTTTGTGGCCTTTTGGACCAAACAAAAAAGCCCTTCCCTTGGCATTCGTTTCTGAGGGATATACGACTTCGAAAAATGCTGTTTTTTCGGAGTGATTAAATTGTTCCGTCGCCGGTCCGAGAAGCCGTATTTTCGAATACCATATAATATTATATATATATATTATCAGTAAAATGTTAATGATGTATATACAAGACGCACACCTTGAAACTTCCTTTAATAGTTTGTATGTTAAAAATTGTCATATACTGTAGACTTTAACAATTTTGGATAACGAAAAAAGCATATTTTATTTATGCCTGATATATTTTTTGTGTAACGCATAAGAATTGTTACATCTATTGAGTAAATGGTTTAATTTTCTATTTAAAGTTTAAAGTCACCTAATTTTCCAAAAAATCTTATTTTACATTTCCGTCTATCCGTTTTGTGTGTAATTGATAATCTTTGCACGTGTTAGTTTTGTGCACCTGTTAGTTTTGCACGTGTCATAACACCGGGTTACAAAAAAAAATGTTACAATTGTAAAATCACAAAAATTTGAGTATGTTACTAAACAAGCTCATTATGTTGTCATGTACAAGAAAGGCTAAATTAATTTTAGCAATGTCAAATATTTCACCAGCACATAAAAAAACAATGCAATTTTGCCGGTTTAAAAGTGACCTTGTTTTGGTCCTTTTAAAGTCAGCAGAAAAAAACAAATTATTGAAATTCGTAGCAAAATTAATTTTTGGTGATTTTTCAAGTGTCTAAGTTTCTTTTTGGGTCACCCGGTCATTATTCCTTTTCTCGGGTAACTGCTGTTTGCAATAGTATTTAATTTTTTTTGTTGTTTTATTTTTACTACAGGCTTGTTTATTCATTTTTATGAACTTTTTAGCAACGTTATTGACATGCGAAAACAACACAAAGATACTTTTTTCAAGGCACACGGGTTGAAACTTGGATTTATGTCCGCTTTTACCAAAGCTGCAAGTTATGCGTTGGAGTCAATGCCAGTTGTAAATGCAGGTAATTTTATGTTATACGTTATAATAACATTGCCAACAATGCAATCGTCTTTATTACAATTACAGTTTTTGAATCATCGAAAACAATGTATTATTATTTTTTTTTAGATTTCTTTTTGAGAGTTTATTTCTAATTTTATTGTTTACTATCAACAATGATCATCTCGATTCCTTTCCTTCCAATGCCAAACAAACATTTTTTTTGGAATTCTATGTCTTTTAGACACGTACATTTTGAGAAAATAGAGTATATTTTACCATATTATATATTCAATTTAGATTTTCTCGAGCTTTCATTTCAATTTGTTTTTCATTTTTTTATCTAAAAATTCATGCGAAAACACAGCTTTAACATCCTTTAACAGTAGCGAAAATACTAATGACAATAATACGATAACATTAATACAATGATACGAAGTAATGTAAATACTACTGAGTTAAAAAAAAAGCAAATTATTTGCTTAGGATACCTGAAAAGAACTATGAAGAGCTTTCGAGCCAATCACCATTTGCCTATCAAGCTCATTAAATATAATGATCAACGAATAAGATATTTATATATATATTTTTTGTAAAACGCTAAGAATAACAATGAATTAGTGATAAAGAAAAAGTAGAGCAAGAAGAAGAAGAGAAGAAGTTGTTACTGGTAATATTTTTGTATTTATATGGTATTTTTGATTGAACTATGCTTATATTTTATTCCAGTTATTGAAGATGGCTACACTATTTATCGTGACTACGTAGATATAAGTGTTGCCGTTTCTACGCCAAAGGTATCTTTCTTTTTTTATAATTTCATATTGTAGTACCTACATACTTCCTATTGCGGCAGTTAGGTTAAGTTTTTGAGTTGTAATTGCGTTTTGCTACTTTTTTACGTGACTGAAATGACAGTAGTTTCAAAACATGTTTTTGCCGCCATTTTTGCAGAAAATATTTTGCAAGAAATTCAATTTTTTTGATTTTTCTTTTATTCTGAAAATATTTAAACCTGGTATACATCCGTCATAAACTACGCATCTCTATTCCATTTGTTTTGTTTAATTGCTCAAACTTAAGGAATTTTAGTTTTGTTATTGAATTCTGCCTGCCTGTATGCAAATAAAGCTTATGTTAAAATGGCGTAAGTTTTTCTGAAACAATAAATTTATAGTTGGTTCATTTTATTTACATTTAATTGATAAAATTGTGCGAATCCTAATATACGTCAACATTTTTACTTTTTTGTATCTTCTATAATTTTTGACCATTCTTTTCATGGTTGTTATAATTATCATTAATTTTCAGTTGTATTTCTCTGCCAAAGGCCACATAGTTCATATGAAATTTCATTTTTCGTGAATTATTTTTTATAATTTGTAATAATAATTTTTACATTTAATGTGATAATTAACATTTAATGTGATAACGAAAGCTGATTGTAAATATCTTATTTTACAGGGCCTTGTTGTACCAGTATTAAGAGACGTAAACAATATGAATTATTTGGATATAGAAAGAGGAATAAACGAGCTCGGCGAAAAGGTATGTTAATACCAACAATGATAATTTATTTATTTTAGGTTGGCACAACAATAGCAAAGTGTTGAAAACAATCGTGTACAAAACTGTGACTCAAACAAGACTATATCTGTTTTCAGTGCTGTTGCTCGAAACCTGTGAGGCCACAAATCTCAAATTTTGCTTTAAGTGACATCGATTTGGATTGCTCTATTCCGTGATCTTTCGTATAAAGTTGAAGAAACATCATTTATTTTCAGTCCATCTTTTGACATTAAATAACCTGCTTGCTTTAATTGCGACTTGGAAGTTTAAAATTTGAAAAAACTCATGCATCAAACTCCAAGTCGGAATTTGAGGAACCAGGTAGTTTTAATGTCAATATGAGGAGTAGAAATGCATGGCGTTCCTTCAAATTGACTCCAAAGGCAATTTGAATTTTCAGTTTTGGGCAGGTAAACGTGATTGCAGGTGACTGAATGATATCCGAAACTCTACGTTTGCCCTTCAAACAACGTCTTGAGCTCAATTTGAGGTTAGTAGCCACACTGATTTCGAGCTACTGTCCTGCAAACGGAGATTGCTTTTTTGGGTCACCTGTTATAATCGGTTGAAATATATATTATAGTAAATCAAAAATTAAAAAGTGAGCCAAAAATACAATGATTTATATATACAATATTATTAGATTAATTATAGATCCTTACATAATAATCCTTTGAACCTACTTTATGAATACAGCATTCACACATTTTTTCTTACATTCTCAAAATCAGACATAGTGAAAAGCTGGACTAAAATATATTCAATATGATTTTGTGTATTAATATTAAATGTAAATCTATGGCCTGCGTGCAAACTTTTACTTTTCCACTGCGAAGAAAAGCCAAGGAGGAATGTTTACAACAAAGTAGATCTCTAGGCATATGACAAATAACACTTTTACACTTCGTTCTCAAAGTTTCTTGAAAAATGTATATTTTCAGAACGAATGTCATATATCTAGGGATGTTGTTCGCCTTATCTCTGTTCTTCCCTTCGCGGTCGGAAAGTGAAGTCTCCATGCAGGGTAATAAATTTATAACTTTAATCAAAATTGACTTCGTAAATTGAATTTCCAAATCTTCATTTTCATATGATCCAAAACGTTCGCTCAGGCAAGTGTAGTTTTGTGGCTGTAATAATTTATGTCCTGGTTGACTAGTGACGTCAATTTCATAAAAAAAGACGGGGAAGCAAGAGACTAGTGTAAAAGGTTTATGAATCAGTAGATTTTAAATTATCTTTATTTTTCGTCTAAGTGAATTAATTTGTTATGCAACAGGCTCGCAAAGGTGAATTAGCAATTGAAGATATGGATGGTGGAACGTTTACTATATCGAATGGTGGCGTATTTGGATCGTTAATGGGAACACCTATTATCAATCCACCACAGTCTGCTATCTTAGGGCTACATGCCATAAACGATAAACCTGTGGCTATTAATGGTCAGGTAAGAATTCTTTCATTCTCGCTATTCACGACATACATCATGTTACTTCATTCATTGAAATATAAACAGTCTATTTAGGACTGCTTTTATTATCACTTCATTTTGGTTTCGTAAACAAAAAACGATCAATGATAATTGTCGTGTTTTATATGAGAGATTTCTGGTTGGTGCAGTTTAAAATGATGTGCAAAACACTGGTCTTTATACGTGAATTACTGCGTTCAACAGGTTTTTAATGTATACACGTAATAACATATTCGGTTGTGTAATTCATAATTAATATGGTCGTGTAATTGGAATCACACATTCCGTCGTGTAATTCGTGATGCATCTGTTGGCTAACTAGGCCTATTGAAAGCTTTAAAAACATAAGCAATGACAATCGTACAACACTGGCAATAGCATTCATTAGGCTTGTGAAAGAAAAAGACTCAGCGTTTTGTGATCCTCAAGGTTGAAATTTAACATTTTTTATTTCAATGGCACACGTATCTAGTTTTTGTGTCTATCTATTTAAATTTAAATTTTGTCATGCGCGTCTACTTTATCTTAGCTCTATTGTGTCAGGCGTACCGTAAATCCTCGAATTAACCTCTTGGGGGCTAATTATGTTTTGTCTTTTTTAGGTGGGGCTTAATTGATAGGGGCTTATTAAAACCTGGTGGGTAGCTAAATTCCTAAAAAGTTCCTAAATAAATTGTTAAATAACATGCCTCGATGCATTAAAACTTTTTGGGGGCCGGGGCTTATTAAAAATGATCGGTTCTAGAGTGAGGCTTATTCGAGGGGGGGGGGGCAATTCGAGGATTTACGGTATGAGATTACTAAGCAAGTTATTTGTGTAGTAAATCGATTATTTATTTTGCAAACTGCTCTTCATTGCAGGTTGTCATACGCCCGATGATGTATGTGGCACTGACGTACGACCACAGACTCGTAGACGGAAGAGAAGCAGTGACTTTCTTAAAAAAAGTTAAAACAGCAGTGGAAGATCCGCGAACAATTTTACTGAATTTATGATCGATTTTATTTTTACATTGTTACTAATTAGGTTTTCTGCGAATCCACATTGCTGTGTTGTGTGCGCGTTTCTCGTTGTACACCTTACCTCGTGCTTTCTTCTGTTTTTCCAATGCCAATCGTGAAGTGCCAAATCTGGTGTATTATTGTGACGTGATTATCAAATGAATAGTTTATTGATTTTAATTCGTCTTTTTTTTGCGTTGACAATTTGGGGATGAAGTGTTTTATTTCGCTTGCATATCTGCTCATTTTGCTCAGCAAAAATCGAAACTCATGAATTTATTTGGAAGGGTTTTATAAGTCTCAGTTTTAATCGAAATGATGACAATAAGATTTTTTGCAATTTCCACAACACAGAATCAGGCTTTCTTGGTTGAGATGGTATATTCCACGGAACATAAACATTCATAGCGAGGCTACAAGAAATAGTCAAGTTTTGTAAGAGCACAAGAGCAAGTCGTAGCAGTAAGTCTATACCCAGATGAGCGTGGGGGCTTTTTTCTCAGCAACTCCTTCGCAGTAGCGAAACTAAGGGCCTGATGTAGTCATTAGTCAGGGTTAGGAAAAACATAGTCATAAGAACATTTTCTTATGACCATGGGGAAAAGCAGAAAAGGATAAGTTTATCATTAAAAGACTGATCTTTTGAAAACATTGTAAGAAATAATTTTCTAAGAAATCTGAAAAACAAGAAACATTCGATGCGAAAATCTTTTGGAGCCAAATTGTTGGGGTGTGGTGAGCAACTTTTCGTTATTTTTGTGTCATATATTATAACTTTTATATTGTTGTAAACTATTTATTTTACGTAGCAAACATACTGAAAATCACGGGAAATAATATTTATTGAATACAAATATAATAATTTAGCAAACAAATAGAAACTTATTACAAAATACGTATGGTTCCCTGTGGGTATATTTTGCCTCTTTCCCAATTCTAAAGCGAGGCTGAACTTTCGGTCTCAAAAAATATTTTCGAAAATACGTTTATAGTTTTGTACTTATTATCAAATTATCAGGTTTTTATATAGAGCAGAAACACACGTGGCGAAGCTCGAAGCAGAGAACAAAATAATTTTTAAAACCAGCTATTCTTCGATTGAGCCAGAGGAAGAAGACAGACGAGTGACATTCGCCGGCCCGTGCATTCGCGCCAAAAGAAAGACGACCCAAAAAAGCGAAAATACTTTTATTTTGTTTGACTTGTTCACCATCCCATCTTTTGACACTATGATTGATGGCAGTACCCAAAAAAGAAAGCTGTTGGGAATTTCATGTGCCTGTCAGTTAGCTATCAGTGGACTGTTAATTTTGATACAGCATTTTTTAGGGTTTGGATTTTGTGTGAAGACACCAGAATGCATAAGAAGTTCTGTGAAGATATGCTTGATAAATTCCTATATTTCAATAATCATTGGCTGGCTGGCATCAGGGGGCATGAGAGAAGAATTCTTTTCCATCAAAATTACCAAGAAGGAGAAGGTATGCTTTCCAGGCAAGATTCTTGTGAGGTTTCATCCACTCGTATCACTATCTATTAACACCATCATGCAAGTTGTTAGATGAATAATCATTCAGACTCAAGATTCCAGATTAAGACTCAAGATGCAAAATGATTTAAAATGTCATTAAATTAGACAATTCTATATTCCCAGGCCTTAAACAAAACTGCATGAATAACTAACATGCTTAAATAGTGCAAACTGAAATTTCTAGCTCATTTCTAGCAACCCTCCCCAATTAGAACGATATTTGTAACATGTGATGTGTTATCAGTTCAGCACATAACCTCAATCAGGTAATAATTCCTTGATTGAGGAATTATTCCCTAACTAATCCAATGTCAAATTTGACAAATGTTGAATGCGCCAAAAATGAAACAAAACCGCCCTCATAGATAATCAGATTCTACATAAAAAAATCACCTGGTCAAAAAATATTCACCTTGTCAAAAAATTGCTATGATGAGTAAAATAAGATTTGAAATCAGAGCTATTACTGGAAGCATACAGTTTACTAATGAACGAATGGTGGGTTTTATTGAGAGAAAAAAAGAAAAACCGCAAATGAATACAATTCCTCAATCAAGGAATTATTCCCTGATCTAGGAATTATTCCCTGATTGAGGTTGAGAATTTAATTCATTTCCTCCTGGTAGAAGAATTATTCTCTGGTCAAATTTGTGTGCTGAACTGGCTACTGTATGTTGCATTATTAAATTTTGGGGGCTTAAAATAGAGGGAATTATTTCAAAGTTTTGCCAGAAAAGGGATGATCCCAGATCTGATGAATTCACCTGCTTTGCTGAATTTTTTTCTTCTAATTTTGATTAATTGTTCTTTTTTTGACAGTTTACTGTAATTCTTTTAATATTTTAATGATCAACTTTAATAGTTTTTTTTATACTTTATGGGTAATATCATACTGTAAGTCAGTCAGTTATCAATTCAGTCAGCTATAAACGTTAAATTTTATTTGAAATTTAAGGCAAACAGCAATACCTTTCTTATTACAATTACTGTCCATAAGATTTATTGTTACATTGTTCCTTTATGTATTGTAAAATTGGGTAAAACCTATGCACTGAACTTTGGCACATTGTACAATGCCATTTCATTTCTGGTGAAATTGTTTGAAAAACCATCAAATAAGCTTGCTTCATTTAATGCTTAAATAAGTGTTTTTAATGGACCAAAATTATCTTGATTATCTCTGATAATGACGATGAGGGGCAGTACCACCTGACTTGGGTAGGGAAGCATGTCCTATATTTTTGGGTCTGAGATTTTTCCCCGTTTGACTGCATTTGGAAATATTATGTTTGAATATCTTATTCGAAATCACATTTTGTTGTTTTAGGATGTGGTGAGGAGATTTACAGTATATATATATATATACCTAAGTAATCAATTTTGTTGAATGTTTAGAATTTAATATGAATTATTTCTATTGTAGATATTCACTTTTGTGAAGGCCATTTTCATAACATTTTGTGGTAATTTTGTATTTCATTTTGTGACTGTCATGTATGGAGCTCCTTTTATAAAGTAAGTATACCTAGGGTTTCTAAAATATGACATGTGTTGTGCAAGTTTTCTCACTGTCGCTACAATTACACAAATTTCCTCCTCTTCTTCGGATCTTTGCCTCATTTTTCCAAACAATGACAAAATATAATCCATTTTATGTCACAAATTTGAAAAGCACAACTTTCTGATCCCCACCCCAATTGCAACAAATATTTTTCCAAGTGTGTTCTTTAAATTTTAAATTCAATTGTTTCACCTGTCATACTCATACTTTGACTTATCCAGGATCTAAAACTCCCTAATGTACATTTTGCACACATATACATTGGGGTTATTAAGCCACATGTTGACATATCTACCTGGTATGTTTGACTATAAATTGCTTTAAATTCAGCAGCACATTCACACAATGATAAAGATGCCTTTAACTCTTGACCACATTGAGAATTGATCACACCCCAAAATGCCAATTTTGTAAACAACTTACTAATCTGTAACTCCTAACATTTTTTACAGCTTTGCCCTTGAATTTGAGAAGTAACACAACTTGTTTTTGTGTTTAAAAATTTGGAATTTAAAGTTAAATAATTCAACACCCACGGGACGAATTTTAATAATTAATTCCAAAATGCAAGTAAGGTAATAAGCTGATTGCAACAGTACAATTGTTCCAAACTCATTCAAAAGTGTAATATTTTGTGCAATTAGTTGTTGTATTGGGCCATCCAAAATTTTCATTGTTTTGTTATATTGGTTAACAATAGGGGGAACTTTGTAAACAAAAGATTGTAGTTCGAAACATGACAATGCGATTTGCGATTTAAACAGATAGACTTTTACTCTGAGCGCATTTTAATAATCAAATCAAAATAACTAAAGATAGCAAAATTGATGATTTCATTTATCGTGATTTGTTTGGCTACATTGTGAAGGTGTTAAAATCTATTCTTTACAATGAAATATCGCATTGTCATGTTTGAAACCACAATTTTTTGTTTTATTAAGTTGTAAACATGATTCATTTATTTGTATGAACAGAACTGAACGTAATGGAGCAGAACTGAGCAAAATTAAATTGAAAAATCTATTACACTGTCCAAGATAATGTTTTTGCTCATTTGGTACACAAATACAAAATAATAGTTAGTATGTGATAACTAAGTTATATTTCAGCCTTTTTAAGAGATAAAACTGAATGATAATTTATTACGATGTTATGATGATATTTTATTCAACAGGGACTTCGAAGAAACCTATTTGTTCTCATCTTTGGTCTCATCAATGGCCCTGTTCTCTCTTATGCTGGTTACAAATGGAGATTGGATGACGATATTTCAAATATTTGACTTCAAATTGTAAGCAAAATTTACTACATAAATATTTCATGTCTTGGAGACTTTTTTATAGATATTGAATGCAAGTTTCATTGATATTCGAAGGTGAAATATATCAGAACCTTTTTGATGCGAAATAAAATTTTGTTTGGAAAAGTTGTCACACAAATGACACCACCACACCTAATACAACGAGTCTATGGATCACAACAATGAATACAAGGCCTACTGTAGTCTTTGGATGATTATATTGGCTTATTGAACATCTATGTAAGAAACATGTTCAAGGTTAGGGTGCCATTGACACTTTGCAGTACCCAACTTTTGAGAGAGTCTTTGCAGGTTTTTATATGTCACAGAATTTGTGGCACATGCCATTTTTGTTATTTTGCAGTAAATTATAAATTAATGTTTATTGTAGTGACAGGTGCAATTTTTCACGTTTGTTTTCGACTTATAATACCACAGCTCAAAAACTGTCTTGCTGTTATAAATAGTTGTTGTACCAAGAGAGAAACAATATCTGATTAAAATCAAACTTACAACCGAAGCGTGACAGCGAATATCAGCTGTGGGAACTGTGAGAAAATTAACTACAGTTTGCTCACCTCCACTGAGATAAAATGTTACGTAGAAGTTAAGGTAAGAGGGTAACAACCAAGGTGCACATATCGCTTTGTTTTATCAAACTACTCCATATTCCTATTATTTATCTTGCAGATACAAAAGTGGAAAGATTGAAGATTTTGTCAGATTTAATTCATTGTTAGCTATAATTGGAGCGCTCATTGGCTCATTTGCTATTCCTTTAGACTGGGATCGACCATGGCAGGCAAGTAATTCATTGTTTTTGAAATGATTACAATTATCTTTTTGAAATGATTACAATTTACAATTATGAATTGCATCTCAAAATATGTAAAATTTGATAATTCAAGTCCTGAAAGGATGGCAGGCAAGTGATACATTGTTTTTGAAATGATATCAAATATAATTATGAATTGGAATTCAAAATATGTAAAATTTGGTAATTCAAGTACTGAAACATGTCATTAGACTGCAAAAGTGCTCCAGCCTTCTCTCCCCTTTTATGGGTTATTTTAGACAACACCGTTGTGAAGAATTTGACAAATAAATTTATTAAAAAAGTTTTCCAAACATAATGAAAATTAATTGTATTTAAGCCTCTCATGTTATGTACATAAATTTCAATTTCATTTCTATTAATTGCTCACCCCAGGCGACATATTATTTTTTTTTTGAAATGAAAGACTAACTTTTTTTATAAATCGTTGAATGAAATACGCTTTATTAATTTATGAAACTTTAATTTTTTGAAAAGGCTAAATGAAAATATTAGATTTTTATAT
>JAYJMH010032212.1:0-16808 GCA_036873815.1 Phacellophora camtschatica
GAAGCTGTCTCCCAGTTCGCTTCCACATCTTACTGTAAGTTCGACATCTTTGAGTAGTATAGATATCATGTGTAGCTTGTCTTCCTCTAATATTTCTTCAAGGTCGCTTAAAAGGAAAACAACAACAACAACAATTCTTAAAAATTGAGTCCTGTTCCAAGGAAGCAATTAATTTAATTTATTTACAAAATCCTGCCAGTATTTACAACGCAAAAATAAAAATTCGATAATAAAATAAAATGAAGATAAAATATCGGGTGTTCAAAAAAGGGTGCAGGTTTGATCCAGGCTAGCGCTGTGAGTTTAACTCGAATTTATTCGAATCAATTTAAAAATATATATTTCGGTAGTCAATTGGAAAATTGATACCTAGTTTGTTATTATTTGTGCATCAAATGTCAGAATATTAAATCTGAAAGTTCAAATCTGCCTCCAACCAAAAACAAGAGGTCTGGACTTTCGCTTTGAAGTGCTTTCTCTTTTTTCAGCATTTTTACCCCAAATATACTAAAATAAATATGTAATTTTAGTTTTCAAAAAATTTAGTCATTGACAACTGAATTTCAAGATTCTTTTCGGAATCATTGTTCAAAAGTGTTTTCAAAAGCAAGGTATGTTGTCTGGAATGCTGCATGCAGTGATTTAGAATCAAGAAGATCTTTTTGGAGCGTAGACCAAAATTAAAACCTCTGGTTTTGAGTGTGAGGCAAATTTGAACTTTAAATGTTACTATCTCAGTTTTCAAACGATTAATATCAACAAGCAAGATTTTTTTTTAAAGTTGATTTATAAAGGATTATTAAAAAAATTTCAATTTTTTGACGATATTAGCATATTTTCGAGGCACCTGTTCTGTTACCATATTTTGGGGAAACCTGGTAGTTTTTTATTCTATTTAATCTTGAATACAAAATCTAGCTTAATTACATACAAATATAACCAGCTAATTAATACCAATTTACAGAACAAAATATAGAAATATGTAATAATGGAATATATATAAATTATACGGTACAGGCCATTCGTAACTTAATATAATTTCCTTGCAAAAGAATTCTTGCCAAAATTTTAACAGTCTTCAGAACTTTCAATTTTTTATCAAAGAACTCTTTCCTATGAGGAATTTTTGGGGACAGTGAAATATTTCATTCATACTCTAAATATAATTTTTCCATGCACCACAAGAATTCTTACATCCTTTCAAAGAACTGATAATAATCTGTAAGAATTCTTGCTATGTTAAATTACGAATGGCCTGTACTGTATGTTTTGTTCCAAATTGTTATTCCCAAATTGTTATTCCCAAATCACCAATTTGTCACAAATCATCAAAATTTCTTATGATTTTGAAAGTTCTAATTTTGCATATAATTATGATTAAATAAAGTGTTTAATTTTATTCCAGATAGAACAATCAGACTTTGGACGACAAAAGATTTTTCAGAAAAGGATCACAAGTAAGAAAAATTATTGGCAATTAGAGATTGTCCAATTAGTTTAAAAAGTTAACCTTGACTGAAGCAGCTTTGTAGATTTATTTATTTTGCTCTAATTCTTATTAATTTGCCAGGCTAATTATACAAAACATATTCATACTTTTTATTAAATGTTGGTGATTTTTTATTTGAAAAGTGGCATTTATTTTGAAAGAATACACAATTTAAATAAAATTTGCTCACTTGTATACAGGCATAATAATGGAGATTTTCTAATTTGATGATATTAACCATAAAACGTAAATATATCTACAGTACAGGCCATTCGTAACTCAACATAGCAAGAATTCTTACAGATTTTTTTCAGTTCTTTGAAAGGCTGTAAGAATTCTTGTGGTGCATGGAAGAATAATATTTAGAGTATGAATGAAGTATTTCGTTGTCCCCAAAAATTCCTCTTGGAAAAGAGTTGTTTGATAAAAAATTAAAAGTTCTGTTGAAATTTTGGAAGGATTCTTTGGCAAGGAAATTATGTTAAGTTATGAATGGCCTGTACTGTACAACATGGATTTTTGCTTATATGCTGTACAATTAATTACACATGGTTAAGAAATTAATCAGTGAGTGTGTATATAAAATGAAATAAAGTTGCAATGCTAAGCTAGTCTAGCTTAATTTAGACTGCAACTTTAATTGGCAGCACATTTTTATCGTTGTTTGCATTTTAAAGTATATACGAAATTAATAAAACAATAACTGCAGAAGTACATGTGATTATTTGAAAAATAGTCTGAAACGATTTGCCAACGATTTTGCAACAAATTTGAAATGATTTTGCAATGACTTTGCGACGATTTTACAACCATTTGAAAAGGGTTCATAGGAAAGTGTGAAATGATTAAATCGTTGCTGAGCCTCTCTCAAATTGTTTTGTTTGGTTTCTTTAAAACAAATTTTGAAACGATATGCAACATTAAATGTGTACCATCCCCTTTTCCATCAAAGGACTTTAAGAATTACTCACAACTTTGACTATTTTTCAAGTTTTAAGAAACTACTCCAAAAAGATAATTCAACAACTATTCATGTCAAATACATAGCGACTAGCATTTACAATATACAAAACTAAAATCCAAAAAATCCAACACTATGAATGCAATGTATCACATATAAAAAACTGGCATAACTTCAGAGAAACTATTTTTACCAAGAACAAGCCAAATACGGTTCTATATGATCTAGACATACTCAACAAATGTATAGCGAAACATGGAATAATATTCCAACAAGTTCAGGACTGGAAAAGCGAGAAAGTTTTTAAAAGCAAAATTGAACAAATCACCTCATTGAACTATTCCTCTTGGATAAGACTGTTTGATACCATTTAATTAATGATCACATGTTTGATACCATGTTTGATACCATATTATATATATATAAATAATATATATGGATGGTATCAAACATGTGATCATTAATTAAACATAGAATGTCTACAATTGTCACGAATCTTCCAGCTTTAAGATTCCCACCAAAAATAATTGTATTCTAGCTGGGCAATTGACACAGGCATGACTGCAACAGGCATGATAAACATTTATTTCTTTAAAAATTGATGTCTGTTGTTATTAATAGATATTTGTGTGTTTATTCAGAATCAGGGAAGAAAACACCAAAGAAAGGATCACGAGATATGGTAACTTTAAAATATATTTGTAACAAACTGTTTGGTGACACAAAGTCTTGAAAAATTAAAAGAACAATTATGAAAAGAGAATACTTTCTGATTTTTTTTATAAAATGGTCATAGTCTATCGAGCAAAAGGTAGATGGAGATGAAAATGTTTATATATTGCTTTAACAAATGTTGCATGTTTCAAATTGATTTATCAGGATCTGTAAGCATATGCAAATCCAATGCTATTCTTATCCAATGCAAAAATCATTAGATAATCTTTTACTTGGATACTCTATAACAGGCCTCTCCATGAAATTTTCATTTAAGAGTGAATCTTAAAAGTTATGTGAAGCTTGATTTAAATTAGAAATGTCAATTAGATTATAATTTGAATTAAATGCCATTGCACAACATTTGAACTCCATATTAAGTTTATACTTATTTGTTAATATAATAATAATTTAATAGTCTTTCATTTGAATACTCTTAAACTGGCCTTTCCATGAAATAAACACAGGAGAGCAATAAACTGAGTTCCAGGCAAGCTTCAAGCAATACACTGATCTCCAAAAGATTTAATACACAACTCTCTACTAAATTTTTTCTTATCTGTTAGTTATTTATACTTGATTTCTCAATCCTCCAGGCAATTATACTTGATTTATCAAACTCCAGGAAAATGCCCAGACACCAAGAGGCTTCCTCAAACGAAAAACAATAAATTAATCAGCAATCAATTTGGAACGTCTAGCTTCAATTGTTTTTTGGCAAAATCTATTTGGATGAGTTTTTATCTGAATTTTGAAATAATCTGCCAATAATTTTAGGATCTAAAGTTGAATTTTTTATCGTGCTGAACTTTTATGAAGCGAAATCTGTGGAAGCGAAAGCTTGAAATTATTGGGTAACATTCAAAATGTGCATCATATTATGCAAATCAAACGCTCTTTCTAAAACACACACAACTGTTTTGTTCACATTTTTTCCTGAACATTAAAGCAATTGCCTTAACATGCTCTTCATTATTACATTTTCATTGGCAGCTCATCACTTATTCAGATGTTCAAGAAGATGTTGAAATGTATGATGATGAGGTATAATTTAAAAAGTAGTTATTAATCGCTTAGTCATCACAGTGAATATTTCTTAGATCTATTATGTACTCAGCAAACATTTTTTACTCATTTAGTTTGGTATACAGTAATGTATGACCCAAAAGAAACTATCTGTGCTTGCAGGGTTGTACGTAGATCGAAATCGGTTAGCCTTTGAAAAATTTCAACAATTGTATTTCTCTGAATTAAAGTTTCATTCATTCATTTTTAATGAGGCTTGTCAAAATACCAGTACAAGGTTACATGAACTTCTTTTTCCCAGATAATCATTACTTAAATATTACGTGAACTTCTTTTTCCCAAATAATCATTGCTTAAGTATTACGTGAACTACCTTTTCCCAGATAATCATTACTTGTGTGCAACTTATCATAAAAGATAAAAAGATTTTGTGAAATTTTCTCCCACTCCCAGTATTGGCCGGACTGCACTGACAGTTGAACCCTTCTATCTAGAACTCGCAAAGAGAATTAAAATTTGTTTGAGATTGCGAGTTTTTTTTTTAGTTAACCAACTCAAAATGAACACATGAAAGCTATATAAAAGCTATACAACTTGAGTTAACTAAGAGTTTGAGTAGTTATGTTCTTATGAAATAATTGACAAAACTATGTGTCTTTTTTCTTCAAGGACTGGCCTTCTTCTCCTTCACCACAATCTTTGTTGCCAAAGTGAGTGAAACTATTTTCGTTTTATATCCACAGAAAGGTTACAATCTTCCTTGCATATTGATATGAAGGTACCTTATTTTTTGGTGTTGGGAGTGTGGTTTTCACTGCATTGATTGATAATATAAATACAAGTATATATAAGTAAGTTTATATTCCATCCAAAATTTACAATAAATGATTTTAAAAACGAAAATACTTACTGTACCAAATTTGAAAAACCTAAAATACATCAACCTAAATTCATAGAAAAAATAACCTAAAATTATAATACAATTCAAAAGTAAAAATAAAAGCAGAAATTAAATACACCCCTGATAAATTTCTTCTTCCGTTTGGCGTCTTAAAGACGGTGGGATGCAATTTGACGCCATACATCACAATCCTCCATGCACTTCTCTAATTCATTGGTGTCATTCAAACCGGTATCTTGCAGCAGCATGTCAACATACGTTTGTGTTGGTCGTCCCCTGGAGATTGTTCCTTGCTTTGGGATCCAAGTTACCAGTTGATACGCAGGAGATGCTTTATCTTTATACACATGTCCAGCCAATTTGAGTCTATTTCTGCGAATTATGCTTGATAATTTTTCCATTTTCCATAGAGCTCCCTGTTGCTGATCTTCTCTCTCCATGTAACCTTGTAGACCTTCCTCAACATTCTTGTGTATGTATCATCCAATTTTTTTTCCTCTGACTCCGTAACTGACCACGTTGAACTGCCATAAAGTAGTATAGACTCAACTGTTGCTCTGAATAACTGCACCTTAAAATGCTTTGACATGTTACTCCTCCAAATATTATTCATTTTGTTCAGGGCTTGCCATGCCAATGCTTTTCTAACATTTATGTCTCTTTCGAATCCACCCAGCTACCAAGATATCTGAAGTCCTGCTCATCTGTAGACCCTAAAGTGGCATGCTTAATCTGTTGCCCCCCAATTGTCATTATCACTTCAGGTATTACATTGTAGAACATAGTTAAATGATGAGAAATGATGGCAGGGATAGCATTAAAATGGTCTGAAAGAGGCCTTGTTTCCATGGTCCCTATCTTTGGAGATTGTCAAGAAAGAGCGATACCACAAAGAGAAAAACAAGTAAAATGATTGTTAAGTATATTCCGAGTTTCTAGGATCTGTTGATAGGAATTGAGAGGTGAATCAAATTAAAGCTTGTATTTAAATGTTACTTTTAAAAACTAAGTGCTGTAAGGTGGCACAAAATTAGAAGATAAAGATTGCTTTGCATACCCAGGCATCGATATTTACTAAAATTGATATTTTCTTACGATATGAGCAAAGATATGTCAAGCGAAAAAGAAATCAATTTTTGTGATATTTTTTGTTTTTTCAGGAAAACGAGAGGATCACCAGGAAGAGGGTCATATTGGGTATGTTTTTTATGTATGTAAATGTTACACATCTTTTTAATGTTATTGTAGCCATGGTTTGCATAATGCATTTAAGTGCAATTGCTATCAAATTTTGATACAACAACAAAACAGCATTTTCCTGCCAAATTTTGATTCATTTTGATCAACTGTTATGAAGTTAATGGCCTAGGAAATTTATTCACTTGCGTTTATTGTATTGGAAAGTGTGCTGGTGCCCAACAACTTGGTTGCCACCATATATGCTTACGGTATATTAATTCTTATAGAAACTCTGAGTTGATTGAAACTTACACTATCTTTAGGTGTATCAACGTCAAAATTTGAGAGGGCATTAAAAAATAGGTTCTTCATTTTATAGCAAAACAAAATAAAGATAACTGTTAACTTAATTTTTTGAAGAGGCAAATTTAGAATGAATTGCAATTAAACTCTAATAAATTGTTTAAATTTCAGGGATCAATCTTTACATTTTCTGAAAAAAGAACGATGAATGTGAGTTATTCATTATAAGATGTACACTTTTTAATCCAGCAATTCATTATTTTAATTCCTAAGGGAGGGCTATTTTCTTTCCTTTAATACCGTTGCATTGGATCCGAATATTGAATGAAATTTTTTTTAACGATATTCGAGATTTTTCAGTTAATGTTTATTACCTGTGCGCTGTGGTAACTGCAAAATGCCTCTTTTTCGGATTTACAAATTTTAATACTGAATAATTGTCTAGGTAATATTCATTATTTATCTTTGGAAGGTCTATATTTCTGTTGCTAAATAAATTCAGATGAAATTTCTTATTTAAAATTGAAGTTTTAACACAAACCTTTCTCTTAAATTTAGCTTAATAATGTTTGTGTATTACCGTCAGTGAAAAGAACATATCGTTGATTTCATGCTTCTATTACAGGCACTGCGGGCAAACCTGAATAACTTGTTAAAGCAGTCGAAAGCTAGGCGATGGGTTTGTTATGAATGGTTTTATTCAGAAGTTGATAGGTCAGTTATTTTGTTGATTTTACGGTTTTGATTGATTCTGGAGTTTTGTTGAGTTTGTCTTTCTCGAATTTGTGTGCGAGCTTTTGCCATTTTTGCAAAAATCGTAACTTTATCAGGGCTAGCTAAAGGACTGAATTGCCACACTGCTATCTAGAATCCTGGAACTAATCAAGCGAGATTTTGATATGATGCACACATGCCCTTCGTAATATGAACACACGTAAATGTTTTTTTTACCAGTGACTCGAGTCTTTTCTTTTCAATTAACAGGAAAATCCCATCTAAATTTGATTTTGTAAGGGGTAGCACTAACTAACTAACTAACTAAATTCAAGAGATAAGGTTACATTGAAATATCTGAAATTTATATAAACTAGTATGGCCGTATTTACCTCCTGGAAATATGACGCTTTATGTTATCTGGCAATGAGCAATATGCTTCATCCCAAAGTGAAATGGTTTACAATTTGTTCCATTCTTGAGAAGAAATTGACATTTAATTTAATTTAATGTTTTCACCTTCCAGGTCTTTGTTTCTTGGTGAAAATGATTTTAGCCAATGTCTGAGAGATTACTTTCCAAGTCTTACGGTAAATGCATTATCTGTTATTAGTACGCGGGTTTAAAATCAAACTAGTTGTTGAACGCGATTAAGGCTCATGGGATTGTGATGTATTGTTGGGACTATTTGTCATACACCTTAGGAGTAGCGTCCAATTGGGCTTATTTGAGAATAAAGCATAGATATTATGACAACATAACATTATATTTTCTGTCATACTCGTGTCTTATAACTTATATCAATTTTTCGCTTTGTTCTCCTCATGAAAATTGATAAGCTGCTTACATTTTTTGCTCAATTATTTCATTTGACTTTACCAAATTCATTCCATGTTAGATCAGAGCATTTTTTTTTATAGAAATGAGAATTTTGTTTACCTAACATGGGAAATCAATGTCGATGTAATTCCAACCTGGATTCTAAGATTACTTCAGGTCTCATTAGCATCGTACATTTTTGCGTTATCATCGTCTTATCTATCTTATTTTTGCGTTATCGTCGTATTATTCATCACAGTATCTTTTGCTTACTTGCAGTCCAGAAGTTTAACTCGCACCCAGTGGTCAATGATTCGGCGAATGATGGGAAAACCAAGAAGGTAAATATATATTTATTATCAGATCATTTGGGCCGACAGCCCGATCGCAAATTTGATTGGTTGAGCAGCGTCAATGCAAACCTGTATTTCCCGTCGTCAATGGATTTAAACTCGTATTGACAATTGTCAATGGAAAGCGTTTGAAAAGAAAAGGAAATTTTTTTATAGAAATTTCGAATGCACCAAATGAACGCAACATCAAATTGTTTCTTGCTGTTTTAATTGCTTCATTTAAGACTTTTAAAAAACATTATAATAATTATGAAAATAAAAAATCGATTGGCTAATAAAGTAAATACTAACTTTTTGCTTCGGGCAATACGGAAAAATATCAAGCAATACTTTGATCAAACCTGTTGCTTGGACTGGCAATGGAGCAATTTAGTTGGTTCTTGATCGGCCTGTTAGAGCCGTATTTCTCGAAGCCGTATTAGACTGGCGTTGCCTTTGAAACCAGTGATAATGAAGAGGCTCCTTCGTTCGGGCTTAGGCCGCAAAAATTGATATTATTTTCGAATACCATCTAATTACTCAGTTCAGTCCATAAATCAAACTGTACACTCCGAATATTTTCCAGCATTTACCTCGTAATCATTCAATAACTGCATTTTAATACATTTTATCGTCTTTTTATTGGAAATATCTTTTACTGCACTGAGAGGTTTCGTATAGTTTTTTTCCCTGACTCCTCTACACCTGTAATTAGTTTAGTTTTTGTTTAGTTTCCGTTCAGTTTTTGTTTAGTTTTTGATAGTTTTAGCTTTTCGTTTTTCATTTTTGTGATTCTTAGTTATCTTGGTTTAATTCCCGAAACAAATTCGACGACAATTTTTGTATAAATTTTATATAATCTTAGATGTTCCCCAGCATTTTTTCTGGAGGAGAGACAAGCTTTGGCTGCCAAAAGGAGAAAGATTCGATATTTAATGCACAGGAAGGTTTGTATTTTGTCAATTGACAAGTTACCTGTTTTGTAAAATGCAGAGTTTTACTGTTCGTAAATCACAAACGTCTTTCCAGGCGTGATGAAGCTGAATTTGGAATTAAGATTTGCTTGCTTCTTGCAATTTTTAAATTTGCTTACCATAAATTGGTGTTTGTTTGTCGAATTTTGTATTTGTGTTTTTATCGTTCATTTGTTTGAAAAACAAATATTTACTTTTATTGTTCATTTGTTTGAAAAACATACATATATTTACTTTTATCATTCCTTTGTTTTTCACCACGTAAAATTATTACTTTTCTAGAGTGCGGATGCTTCGGACTTCAACACCTTCAAAGATTTGCCTGAAGAAATTGCCCTTCCTATTGTAATTGGGACAAGAGTCACAGGTAAAGCTGAAGAAATCATATTACATTTCTGGGTGCGCCATCGGCAAAGTTTTTTTTTCGTAACGCGGCCAATATTCCATCCAACGACGACGGCGTGCGTTCATTTAGAGCTAATGTTTTGTCTGAGAATATTCTAGACAGAGACTTTTTACTGTTTAGGCACAAGCAAAGATACATTACTATGTCTTTGGAAAAGCATTTCCTTGCAAAATGTAGAAGGTAAAGGCCTAATTGCAGAGGTTCTTAATAAAAATCTTTAGAAAGTCAGTAGGAAGTCACTTCAGTCAACAAAAGATATTCGGAAAACTCTTGAATTTAATATGTTCCTTTGTTTCTTCTCAAAGCACAAATTCTAAGCAGATACATCTTTATCTTTGCGAAAGTACTGAAAATGTACTTTTAGACCAGTTAGTTGAACATTAAAATTGAATTCAATATAATAGAGACCTTTTGTCGTTTGGAAAACAATTTTACGTTCGGGCTGATGGCCTAATGTCTTGAAAATAGTTTAGAAAAATCAGTTTAATTTTGTATTATGTATTTATGTATATATTGTGTTTGTGTTTTTTAGCTCGAATACGTCATCCACAAGACGGATTGTTTTCTGGACAGGTTGACGCAGTTAATACGCAAGACAATACATACAGAATAACATTTGATCGACAAGGTTTATATTTATTTTAACATATTGTCTTTACAATATTAGTGAATACATATATAATTAATATATTATAGAGGTTCAAATGACAAAAAAAAAATACACAAGTTTCATACACTTGGGCCTTTCGGATTGAAATCCTCATCAGAGTGTGTATTTCATATATACATTTGGCCTTGTTTACAGACATAATGTAAATGTATAGACCATTGCTCAATGCGAGGAATTATTTTCGACCTATTTTTTCAAATGTAAAATTTTCAGTGAGCAAATTCAGTTGGGAAGTTATTTTTTTTCAGATTTAAGCTTGTTTCACTTTTTTAAAATGAAAATCTATGGTTTACCCGAAAGGGTAATGAAACATTTTTTGAGAACAAGAAAGAATGTGATTTATTCCATTTTCTGTTGTTTGCTTTATCGCGAAGGCATTGTGCCTGAAAGTTTTCTGTACAAAAAGTTGCTCGATTAGAAAAGTTGTTAAATTAAATATATATATTTGTCTTTGAATCTAACTCGAAGTTTTTTAAAGAGAATTTTGCAAAACTTGAATTATAAAAACCACAAGAAATGTTCCCATTTAATAAAAGTTCGATCATTTTGCAATTAAACATTGTTTGCTTATATATACATGTAGTTTTAGCCTTTTAATACCTTTTTAGGTTTAGAAACATGTACAGTTGATGATATCGACGTGGCGGTGAGAATTTCTAGCAGCTAATTTTTAAATTTAGTATTAGCATAATTTTATACTATCTTCACTAAAAATATCTGCCCGCGTGTGTCCATGTTATGTACAGTGGCAACCCCACTTTGATGGACGCGAGCTTTCTTTCTCATGCAACAGCAATTTTTCAGAACAACAGCTTCATAAAATAACTTAGTCATCGGTTCAATAAATTTCCGCAAGTGTCGTTTGATAAGGAGGTTCAGATTCATGACTAGCTTGAATGGAAGTCAAGTTTGGAAAGAGAAAAGACACCAATATTTAGCAAAAGAACTAACTGTGCCTTCTTGCACCGGGTGTCACAAAAAAGGTAACGGATTTGATCAAAGCGAGAAGCAAGAATTTTGCTAAAATATACCCAAAATAAATTTTAAAGTAATCCTCGATAGTTAACTTAGAAATAAAAACCTTGTTTGTTTATATTAGTGCATTGTGAGTTGGAATAATAATTTTGAAAATTCAAATTTGCCTCGCACTCAAAACCAGAGGTTTTAATTTTGGTATACGTTCTCAAAAGATCGTGTTGTAGAATTTTCTGAACCACGGCGGTGTTCCAGACAACATACTTTGTTTTTGGAAACACTACTGAACAATGATTCCAAATAGAATCTCGAAAATCAGTTCTCCATGAGTAAATTTTTTGAAAACTAAAATGGCTGTTTCATTTTGGTAGATTTTTGGTAAAAATGTTGAAAAAGATGTCAGAGGCTCTTTATAGATTAGGCTTCCTTGCTTTTACTATAATTACACCAATTTCCTCCATTCCTCAGAGTCTTCAGCTTATTTTTCTACAAGGGACAACGAAAATTATTCTATTCCACGTTAACTGTGTTGAAAAGAAGTGCTTTATTGATAGTGAAGAATTAAAACATTGTGTTAAATTTGTTAATATTTCACCACTCGCATTCCTCTGCATGCCTTGCACAACCTACCTGTATATAGTTTTTCTGCTATATGCTAACGCTTTTGCTGTACAGAGTGACTAAACTCTGTGTTGTGTTGCTCATGGTCATATGATAACCAGCTGTCAAGGGATTGGCGATTTGATATCGGAGCTCCACGCAGTATTGTAGTTTCCATACAAAATGAATTATGTACGATGAAATAGTTGCAAAATTTAATAATAAATGATGCCCTGTTAATATACTTGTTCTATGTTTCAATTTAAGCAATATCACACTTCACAGCAATTTCGCTATTGACTACAAGATCAATCTATCTTTTTCAGAGCAACGATGGACATGAAACTATTCCAATTTCTTCTCTCATAACAAAAGATCGACCCAGAATACATATGACAATTTTATCACCGACAAGGTAAACTACTATTGTTTTTTAACCCGTCTGTTTTTTTGGCATTTAGAACCATGTATGAATTTTAGTCTGGAGATAAATGTCATTATGTTGGAGGTGGTTGAAAGATCCATCCTGGATCCTAGTTTATTTAAGCATACAAGTTATATCTAAGATTTTGTTTTTAAGAGCAGAGCAAGCTAGGTATTTCAAGAAAGAAACTTGCCATGAATAACCCAAATTTTGTTCATTTTTATACCCCCTGAAAATATGATGTTTTACGTTGTTCATCAATAGGGCTTACGATATTTTCAAGAGATTGATCTACATAGCAACATTCTTAAAAGTTTATCATAAGAAAGCTTTGTCAGTCCATGAGGTTGTAATATTGCATTGACACAGCTGAGAATATCTGCCTATGCACATCAGAGCTAGGAAAACATTGCGGTTGCATGGTCACTGACAAGAGGAAAGTTGAAGAAAACCGTACTTTGAACGAACATTCTTTTTACTTTTGCACTTCAACTAGAAGCTAGCATTACAGGCAAGGGGCTTCAACTGGGCTTGTTTAATATGCTCTTGTCGTCTCTTTGAAAGTGTAATGCCGTTTTGAGTTTATTTGCGTGGGAATATTTTGTTTACTTGTGTTAACAGAATTGACATGAGTTTTTTAATTATTTACAACTTTATTGACAAACTTTTCTACAAATTTAGGACATTATTTAAAATTGGTATTTTATCTTTGTGAAAGAATTATTTTTATCCAGACGATGTTGTTGCCAAATTGTTAAACCAGGCCACGTTCGCACACAAACAGTCATGAGTTTACGTATTTTGATAATAGTATCAATGACTTGTTCTTGCGATCACAGTGAACAAGGGAGCATGATTTTGATTTGTTATTGTCTGATTGTTGTGAAATTGTCAGAATATATAAAATAGGGAAAAACATGACAAAGGCGCGTTTGTTGTTGCCACCACTGCTTGCTATTCAACAGAGGCAAATTTTATAACAATAATGAAATCGACATGCCAATTTCAAAGCGATTTTCCATTGAAGGATGGATAATCCTTTGAAATTTGGATGTTGTTACAAAATTTGTCTCTGTTTTGCTATTATTCTCGTGAATAAGTCCAACTATTTATTTAACTTGAAATTGATGCCATGACGACACTGATAGTGCTGTTAAACTTTCTATTGTTAATTTCCTGAGAAAAATGTGAAAAAATTAAACTAAAAATTGGTATGTTTGAAGTCATTTAGAGATACATTTTAATGTATTTTCTGTTAAATTAGCTGCGCAGTTATACATAATTTGTCTTCTTTTTACGTCAGAAATACATCAGCGAGCAATGAAGATAATCTTAGGGTTAGTACGTTTGCACTTCTTTAAAGAGATTTATTTACTACCTTTACAAATGCTCCAAATAAAAGCATGGACTAAAAACATCGTTTAATTTTGTGCCAGAAGGGGAGAATTTTTAATTTTTACTCGAATTAGTTCCAAAGGTGTTTGCTTTCCAACAAAGACAAAATGTGATCCCACCTCTAGTTTATGTGTTAGCCAATAAGCCGAAGAATCTAGTTTTAAGGTGCTTTGACCAATCTATATGTTACGTTTCTTCGTAGTCCATATCGCAAACCGCTTTCTTTTTATAGTATAAGTTTAAATGCACCGGGTGACCCAAAAAAATGTTTAGACGTTTTAATAATCACCAAAATTTTATTTTGTTATGAATTTCAAAAAATAGTTTTTCTACTAGCGTTTAGAAGGACCAAGCTAGTTTTCGAAAGTGATGTTATTTTGGTAACATTGACGATGATGGCATAGTTTTGACTTAAAAAACCTAATTTTGTGCTATATATACTTTTCCGAAACTTTGTAGTTTAAATAAAGAAATATATTTTAAAGCGTTTACAGCAAATGATATTATTGCATCATATTTATAACATTTGTAACAGTATAAAATGATGGCAACACTTTCAAACCGGCAAAATTACATTGTTTTTAATGTGCTGATGAAATATTTGACATAGCTACAATTAATTTCGCCATTCCTGTACATGGCAACGTAAATTGAGCTTAATTGGTGTTACATACTCGAAGTTTGGTAATTTTTCGAACATCTTAACATTTTAGGTCTAACCGGTATGTATATATTGTTATTTTGTATAACCGGTATGTATATATTGTTATTTTGTATAACCGGTATGTATATATTGTTATTTCATAATAATATATAATTATATTACATATAATATACGTATACATAATATATAACTAATTATATAATTGTTTTTTTTTTATTGTTTATAATTGTATTCATAAAAATATAATGAGTTATATAAATATATATTATTATTTAATAATATTTTGTAATGTTATTTTTTATCAGAGTCACAATGCTGCTGAAACTGCATCACCAGCAAGGTACACATTCTAATCCCTTTATTCCTTGTATCCTTTTACTCATTCTACTCATTTTACTCATTTTACTCATTTTACTCATTTTACTCATTTTACTCATTTTACTTATTTCATTAATTTTGCTCATTTTACTCATTTTACTAATTTTACTCTTGCATTTCAACTCACTTTATTTGCATTTGATTACAATTATTACTATAAATTTTATTTTTCAAAGGTAGAGATGCGTACTTAGAAATTGTGTAATCACAGTTAAAATGGGTGAGAGGGCGAAGGAGATCCCCCTTCGCCCTCGAGGAATTGAAATAATGTCCGATTCTTTCTCTTTGTTGTTGTTTTTGAAGGTAGTGAATATCTGAGATAGGGAAGTCTTAACGATATTAGAATCACGTTACTTATGAAATCTTTATATTGTAGGATGTTACTGGAAGATGCTCTAAAAAATGTGGAAGCAGGTATTCATTAATTTATTTCACGAGGTTCTGATGTTTATGGAATTTCTAGATAAATCTTCCATGATGGAAATTTGTCAAATGTTTGAGATATTGAGTTTTTTATTCTTGAATCAAATTCTGCAAGCAAAGTTTAGTATGAGAACCAATTTTTTCATATCTACATAATTCTTCGTCAAAGTTACAGCAATACAAAGATTTCTAGTTTATGAGGGATCTGACCGCAAAACTTTTGTTAGGTCAAAAGTTTGTCCTAACATCATTTTTACGGTCAAAGCTCTTACAAATTTCAAATATTTACAACTTTATAATTTTGATGCAAATGCAGGTTGAAATGCAGAAACTGGTTTTCAGACTAAAATTCGTATACAGAATCTAAATCAAAAACACAAAATCTGAAAATTTCGTTAAATTTCTACAATGACACACTTATCACAAAAAGGTGGATTAATCTCAAAAATAATAAAATCTCATTGTGTTAACACGTTTATCCTAGGAAGGATAATTATTCAATATAAATTATTTACTTAATGCATCAGAATTAATTATAATATTATTTTATTATAATTTGTAAGATTTATTATTCAGAGTTTATTCATGTCATATTGACTATCATAAATTTGAATTTCCATAAAATTCAAAAACAAATTCAGACATGCGATTAATCCAATAATATGTTGTCATATAAATAACAATATTGATGGAAAACGTGATCTTCTCAATGTGTGCACGCAATTCTTCAAAATCTTGGTTTTTAACACCTTTTAAAGCTTACATTTTGCAACTGATGTTATACGGTGATGAAAATCTGCCAGCAGAAACAAATAGATCAATCATAATGTTGACGGAACATCTCCACTGATGATTTTAGTTCCTTTCTCTCCAAGACCTTTGCCATTCCTTGCTTTTGTTTTTATCTGTCGTATGCATCGTTTTCATTATGTTAACAGTTAGTAAAACGTTTGTATCGTTTATATATATGTCACTGTTCGCAGTTATATACGAGAATGTAAAAAACATAAAATTGCATCATATTCTGCTCATGGTTGTATACCGAATTATTCATTTATTTTAGATCTTTTAGTATTGATTTTTTGCGTGCGTATTTTTTTAAATGTTCATATTGCCAGTTACCTTAGAACCTCGAAAATAGATCTTTTTGAAATTAGGTCTGATTTCTGTATAACAGGGACCAGACCTCTGTCTCTATGACTTTTTGGACATTAATGCTCTTATGGTTTATGTTATATCTCACAAATTTTAGTGCAAAAAATTAAAAATATGAAAGAGAGCAACGTTTTCTTTGCAGGTGGAAGTTATGGCGGATTTCCAATAAAATTTTTAGTACTAGCTGTAAGTTAGAATTTATTTTCATTTTTCTGTATACATTTGATACTTTTTTAAATATTTTATCGGAAAGTTTTGCAATGCCCGGATTTATTTCTGCTAAACAGGCAAATCCTATGCAAGTTT
>JAYJMH010032223.1:0-16807 GCA_036873815.1 Phacellophora camtschatica
TTTGTATATATAGAAAAATAAACAATAGAAATATTTTTTATCACGTGATGAGAATTTTTGGCGGTTCAGATGATAGGTGCTTATTTGTAACTAATGTTTTATACAGATATTATATCATATGCAAAATTGCTGCAAATTGATAGCCCAGCAAACGGCGGAACTTTGGTTTACCCAGATCGCATTATATGAATAAATTGACGACGACGATGACATCATCCGTGATACGCAATGTTAAAATAATCTTGTTTACCTGGGGCTATTTTTCCAGATAAAAATATTGCACTCTGAGTTCTATTTGTTTTTTTTTTAGAAGTGGACCAAAGTTTGCCGCAAGGTGAGTAGCCAAATGAAGCACATTTTACTTCAACTGTTCTTTTGAGTTCGTACACACAAATTTATTTCTGCTTCTCGTTTTCGTAGCTATTAATCTTTAGTCACTCGATATTATCAGCGTTCTTTAAAGCCAACTCTTCTTGTCTTCTTTATCGGAAAGACGTACAATTCAACTGGTGCAATTCAACGTACAACTCAACTTTTTCGGAATTCGTCTTCTTTAAAGTCAATTTTCTGAAAACGGTAATGATGCCTTTCCATGTTCTAAAAGCGGAAGGTTTCCAAGAGTTCAAAGTTGCCAGGAAACTTGCCACTGTTGCCAGTAAAGGCGCCAACATTTGGGCGCTGGGACCGATAGTTTTTGATTTTTGGAATTCTTGTTCATTTAAACTATTTGATTCAATTTCTCTCTCAGAAACGTACCGTTTTCCGGACATTGAAGGTTCTGAAGATCTAAAAAAAGAACACGCCCTTGGAGTATATCTTCGAAGCGCCGTGCAATCTATTTACATATAATGGCATCGATTTATATTTACATTTTAATATTACATTCACTAATCATTGAGATGATAATGAAATGAAATAGCATAAACTATTTCACCCCTGTAAAGATCACAAGGTTCATTTATGAACATTGTGAAACGTCATATTTTAACCTATGAGGAATTTTGTATTTATTTCAGAAGTTTTACATGATTTAATGTGTTTATTTGTATTGGTTTCTTCCATTGGGATCTCCTACTCTTTTCAAATTAAAAACACTATACCATCTGGTATATGGTTTAACAAGGCCAACTGATTTCTAAAGAGCAACAAGAACATTTAGAAAAATTAACAATAACATCAAAAGACTTTTGGCTGTGGAATATCCATTTGAGTTGTACGTCTGTGTAATGTTTCTTTTAGGCACTTTTGGTCCTAATGCTTTTATATTTTCCATGCTACCATCAGCCAGCAGCGAAAACTTACTTAAAAAGTTTCTTTCTATCTGTTGGGGAATTTCTAATATCAGAATTCAAATGTAGCTTCCTTAAATCGTTACATGCAAGACATTCGATGAGGAAAAGAATCTCGTCTTCAACACCTTTACTCTCGCAATTCTTACAAACATTTTCTTCCACAGACATCTTCTTGTACTGCCCCAACTAAATAATCAAATCGTATATTTATAACCCTAAATTCAGAAGCCGTGCCAGAGTTGTGTTGTTCTAGAAAAAATAGCTCCACTCAGCACGGCACTGGCTTGACCTCAGAATCAAACTTGAATTTCAGTTCTAACCAAATTCCTGGCATAGCAACTTGTCGTGCCAATGCCGACGGCGTCTGAATTAGGGCTAAGAATTAGCAGAAAATAAATCCGAGTGTGACCGGGTTGAAAAAAATTTATAGTAGAAATTTGCGTGAAAGAAGTTACAAATATAAGAAGTTACACATTTTTGCCATAATAGTCCATTAGATAAAATTTTGTTACAAAAATTTATAATAGGCTGTTGAATATAAATTCTTAATTGAAAATGCGATTAAATGCAATAAAATACAGCATGACTTTACGGTCACTAAAACTGTTTTTATGTCCAGTAACTTAAAGCGGTCAAAGCTCTCTTAATTTTTTGTTCGTCAAGTCTGATCTCGTTTAACGAAAAAACTTTAAGCGGAAACGAGACCAGACTTGACAAACGAAAAATTGGCCTTTTGCTCATTGGCTTATTTGCTGACGCCAGGCACCCTTAGTTGGACGAGGTCGTAAGGTTTTTACAAGGCTATAGCGATTGTTGGGTCTGATGGGATGAGACTACAATTTGTTCATTAAATGTATCAATTTAGTTGAATTTTTTTCATGAAACATGACGCCATTGGTCACGCAATGGTCTTAATTTATGTAATGACAGCCACAAACAGTTAACTTTTGTTTGCTTTGCAAATCCGACACTTTATTGGTGCGGAAACTGTATGCGTCAGTGCGCTGTTTTTCATAGTTTTTATATCGTATACACTGCGTCGTTTTATCTGAGGCCAAAAAATTGAGATGGCGTGCCCTATTTAGATAAATATTTTAGACAATGAGGTTGCCGTTTTCGAAAGCCTTCATTTTCTATATTCACAATGAAGCATGTTGTTTCTGCACATTTATTTGCGCATTTACTGTCGGTCTCAAATCTTAATTTTTTTGAAAACGCAATGAAAACAGCTGACGAAACCAGTCTCTGGTTTCACAAAACTGTACCATATGCTAATTTTCTCGTGCTTTGACAAGCTGTAAGTTTTGAGAATTAGAAAAGTATCCATTTGATGGCTCCCTCGTACTTGATGTTAAAGAATTTTGTTGGATTTGCAAAAATGTTTGTTTTGTCTTAACACTTTCATACCCGGATTTATTTATGCTAAACAGGCAAACCCTATGCAAGTTTTATTTGCATAAGGTAGCACATGCAAGCCAACTCAATTTATATGATAAACTTATCCCCATTTACATCATAAAATATGACGTTTTACGTTGTTTGTCAGTGGGGCATATGGCCCTTTTTGGGTTTTAATAAATAATAAAAAATGTTTTTTTTAATTTAACAGGTGAATCGCAGTTTGCTTTCGAAGGCAAAGTTGTAAAAAGAGCTGATTGTAAACCCGTAGAAAATCCTAATTATTTAATGTTAAAAAGGTAAATATTTTAGTTTGGATTTTTTAAATTTTCAAATTTTTGAATGCAAAGGTTTACAATGGTAACAAATTATATTTTCCGAATTAACTTCAAAATATCAGAGTGTTTTGAATTCAAATTGAAAATTTTCTGAAACATTTTTGGGAGAGGTGGGTGATGCCGCCTGTAGCATACAGTAAAAAACCGCATGAAAGAACAATTTCTTGTAAAAACGTAAGAAAATTCTGAAAATACTACAAATTCAATAAAACCCTGTAGCAGAAAATATGCAATGAGTTAAAGCCATACATTTTCTTCTCAAAACATCGTTCATTCAGATTAATCTCCATCAGATTTCCATTTGGATGGTTTGAATAAAATATCAAATGTTTCAACAAAATTGAAAGTATAGGAAATATTTTGTTGCCTGTTTTGTTCAAACGAAGGACAGTAATAATAAGCAACCACTGGCATAAAATATATTTCCGAAAAAAGAATCCAAACCAAGATCATAATTGAAGCCAAGATTTTTAGCCATAAAAAACACAATAGAATAAAACTTTAACCATAACATTAACACAACTCGTTTTTAAAACTATTCTACCTACACATTGTTTTGTGGGGCTTAGAGAAATGTTTTGTGGCAGTTGGTGCCACAGAGGCGGAGGTGGGCAAAGCTTACCGGAAAGTATAATTTCCATGAGCAAGCTGTTTTGCTACCTTGCGGTTTTGGGGAAGGATAATCGGATGATGCAAGTTCTGGGAGTGCCAGTGGACGATAAAGGTAGATGAGATCTTTTACGTCTACATCACCGAATCCTTGTGAACCCAAGTTTCCTTGAGAACTTTCTGAAGAATTTTCTGAGTTGATCGTGGGGAAAAGTGTCGCAACTGCGCACTTCCTGTCATACGTTTCCTTTACAATAAAAACGAAGTACGAATTTAAAATGTTCAAAATTGATCTTTGTAATCATCAAAACGTATATCGATTGTCCATGAACGCTAATTACAACTAATTCTTTAATCAATTAATATCCGTAATAAGCTTAGATATAAGAGTAGATATAATGTACAACAAATAACGAAATATAATCATACGGGTTGTGAGTGGGTGGGAAAAGCTTTTCGTCTTACATCTGTGACAGAATAACATTTTTAGCTGTCTTGACAAGAAACAAAGTTTTTTGAAGTGATGTTAATTTGGTATTTGGTAACAGTGATAAGTATTCTGAAGGGGACTGGGCACTAGTGTTGGGAAACAAGATTAATTTTTCATTGATGCTTGAAGCGAGTGTGGTTACATAATTTGACCAAAGATATATTTTTACATCGTGGAACTGTGGGAATACCGAGGTTAAAGTCTTACTATTTAAATATTACATAATACATAGGCCTACACGTGGCATCTTTTGGTTGCATCAAACGGAAAGGATTATATCACACGACGCCTCAAGGAAATCTAGACGGTAAATGTTTCGGTTAGAATTACGCCAGAAATATTCAAACACATTAGGCAACACAATGGCTGTTACATAAGATTTCTGTAAAAATAAAATGTGTCACCATTCACTTCATAAAACTGGAATGCAGAAATGTTCTCATACCCATACACAAGGTAAAAAAAGAGGAAAGCCCAATCCCACTTTTATTCATAGAAACTATTGTCAAAATTTGAAAACGTGATCTTGTTCCTTGTGTGTGCATACACAATTTTGAAAGTTAGAAATTAATGTCCATTAACCATAGTTCACGCTTGGCCTGAAGTTTCCCTTTTAGACCTTGAAATTAAGAACCTTCGCTTGTCTAAGTGTAAAATATTCCCTGGGAGTAGGTTCACTAGGCAGGTAACGCGATGTGCCATTTTAACATGTGAAATCTTACCCTAAAAAATAAAAACTTTTCAAAAACCATACCCCAAAATTTATAAGAAATAGAAAATACATGCCATAAAAATTAATAATATATTTAGAAAATTATTATCTAATAATGGGCCAATAATTGTGGCAAAAATCCAAAAATATAACCAAGTAAATAAAAAGTTGATACCCCCAAATTGATGATCTTCCCAAAAAATGGCATATCCCGTATCGGTATATATGGTTGTTACCCCCCGCGAAGAAACATGTTCTTATATGCTTGTTTTTAAAGTAGTTGAGCTGTTTCGAAACTTTTTAAAACAATTCTATTCTTTTGATAGATTTTTTAATAGGAGTTTAGTTCTTGAATTCATTCTGAAGAGGCTTCAACCACGAGCTGTGGGAAATGTGTGTAGAGTCGTTAAATAGTGTCCTATTAATATGCAATCTCGCAATTTTTCTCATCGTACATAGCAATGTCAGTTGTTTGAATTTAAATACGGCGATCGTAGGACGATAAATTAGCTCTCATTGGATTATTTTTAATAGACAAGAAACGAAGAAAGAGACCAAATGTGAGTTTGCACATCAATAGGCCGGAATTGACCGATACTACACATTTTTCCTACAGCTCATGCTGTAAGTTTAATATACCATGCTTGGCTAAATCTTTTTAATTGCAAATAATTTATAATACATTTGTGGTATAACCACAAGTTTAAGAGTCCTGGTGTGTGTTTTATATTTTTGGTTTCCCATCACCCATGCATTTTTATTGCTGGTAGGACACAATAAAAGTGCATGGGTGATGAGAAACCAAAAACAGAAAAAATAGAAAAGACAATAAACACACACCACGATTCTTAAAGCCCGTGATATTACCTGGGATATACTTGTTAACTGGACATAAATCTTGGCGAAAAAAGCAGACCTGATGAACCCTGACATTTTCACCATAAATTTATGGAAAATGCTGCTATTTTGAAGAAACTAAAAAAAGAATTTAAAAGTCAATAGGAGTTAAAATAATGTAATTTCTACACCTTTCGAGTGGGCTGGACCCCCTTCATTTGAACATTTTGAAATTTTGTATGCCCCGAAATTCTTTGAGAACCTTTTTTAGGCTCACCTTCAAAACGTAAGGTTCTTATATGCTGGTATTTACTGTATCCTTTGAGAGCTTTTAGTGTTGACTTAATTTTGGTCATCTCGGAATGTGCCATTTAAAAAAAAAATTCATTCGCCTTGAGAATGGGAAACAGAGTCGTGTTCAACTGTAATTGTTAACTCAAACCCCATGGAACTTTAAACCTCATTAGTGAAAATTAGAAATAATATTTGTCCTTTATTCCGTGATTTTATTCGTTTTTTTATCGAAATGCGAAAAATGGTGCGTGTGCATTTTCCTGTGCGAGACGAAAAGACGGGGGAGTGGAAAAAGGACACATACCATTTTTCGCATTTCAATAAAAACGAATAAAATCACAGAATAAAGGACATTTTATTTTTAATTTAATTTTAATTGCAACAATAGTGAAATCGACACAAGTTTTAAAGCCATTATTCCTTGAGAACAAAGCAAAACTCTCAACTGGAAAATGAAAACAAACAATGTTGCGAAGGAGATGTTTTCATTATTTAGTTGAGAGAGTTTTCCTTTGCTCTCGAGGGATAATCGCTTTGAAACCAGTGTGTCAAGTTCACTATTGTTATAAAATTCGCCTCTGCTTCCCTGTGCTCAAACTGTTTTGTATATCCCTTTAGAGCTTTCAGTGTTGATTTAACTTTGGTCATCTCGGAAACTTGCCATCTCGAAAACATTTCTTTCACCTTAAAAGTGTTCAACTGTGAACATTGACAATGAATCATCCAAGTAAGTTATATATCAAAAGTTATCATAATAAAGAGAAACATGATGGTTATATATTATATATCTGAAAGAAAAACAAAATACCTTTTTATGATTAAATACTTCTGTAATAGTAATAGTATGGTTTTAATTTAACGTTTGAGTTTGAGTACAGCTTTTCTTTTTCCCAGTTAATAATGTGTCTTACTATATATTTATTTATAATTTTTAGAAATGCAATTAGGAAAGCTAGTCAACCAACACGAAAAATTCAACAAATCAGAGAAATGGTTCCTGGATCGAGTTTCAAGCCAATCACGGATCACAAATTTAACGTAAGCATAACATATAAGCCTCATAGAAGTCCATTAGTCTTTCAAGCTGTTGGCAACGGCCTTAGCAAGTAGGCAATCATACAATTTATACGTCTCACCCCACATGCCAATCACTGTAAATTACAGCGCAAGAAAATTCAAATTTTTGTTCAAATTTCTGTTCAGCGAGAGAATGCCTTTTTTCATTCGTCCTTTTTACTTCAGAGAAACTCCCTTTTTCCCTTTTCAGGTTTCCCTTTTTCTGGAAAACACCTTTTCAAGTGGGAAACAGTCTTTTCGAGAATGAGGGTGGTGTTACCATAAGAAATTATTAAGTGAAATAGCGGGGAAATAGCAATGACGGTTTAGGATCTTCCATATAATCGTTGAAGCTTACCTCATCTTACACATTACGAAAGAAATATTTAACAATTCATATTTATGGGCCCATGTCTTGGCCTGCGTACAGACTTTAAGCGAATTCTCTTAAAGTCTGTACGCAGGCTACCATGCCTGTGCCCGCATTCGAATAAAAGCAATATTTCAATATTTCAAAATCCTTATTTTTTACTTAAGGTTTCAAACATGACAACACGATTTGCAATTTGAACGAATAGACCTCAAACTCTGAGCGCACTCAATCAAGTCAAAATAAACAAAGATCAGATCGTTTGTTATGATTAGCTCGGCTGCGTTGATTGTGTGAAATAGAACCTGGTCCCGAGAGCCTATTAGGTTCTTCCTGTATTTCCACTGAGAATGGTTACTTTTGCCTCTTTCCCTTCCAAAGTACCCAAAAGACATCGAAGTTCAAACATTTTTTAAACAAAGACAAAGACAAGAAATTTTACCGATAATTTGGCAATTTATTTTTAAATTCCGCTGCACACTTTATTTCATAGTTGGTCAACCGTTCAACCCTTTCACCCCGAAAAGGGCCTTATGACCCATTGCCGAATAACGTCATATTTCAACGCGGTAAATAAAAACATAACTTTATATGAATTTCAGATATTTAAACAAAAGTTTATATCTTGAATTTAGTTGTGCTACCCCATGCATAGGGAAATTTAGAGCGGATTTATCTGTTAATTGGAAATGAATTGGGTGTGCAGTACTTTTTTTTACTCGCCCTATATGTAATGGGTGCACTGAAAGCGCAATGCAGCATGCAAAAGCAAGCCAAATTGTAATTTTGGGATAACGATTTTGTTTTGTTTTTTTGCAGATCGAAAAAGAAAAAAAACGAAAAGAAGACGGGAAGAGAGCGCGTGGAGAAAGGGACGAAGTACTTGAAAAGCTTTACTCTGCTTTTGAAAAACATCAATACTACACGCTGAAAGATCTCGTGCATTTGACAGACCAGCCAGTGGTAAGTGCATACGAGGGATGTCATAATCAACTTTGAAGAAGCTTTTTTGCAGGCCCAAAATGCTGTTTGAACAAAGAGGCTTTTTATATGAAACTCGGTTCCATGCCGGCTGCAGGCCGGAGATATGGTCGTGTTTACATACGAGGGCGGAATGAAACTCATGCCGGCATGAAACCCTCATCTCGTGTAAATACAGTTTTCTAATATCGGGCAGATTGGAACAAAGTGCCATTTATTTATTTTGGTCACGTGGGAAATTTTTAGTTTTTATATTAACTGGAGTTGTTTCCTCAACATTTCATTCTGGTATGAATTTCTTGTCCGTTCTTATGTAAAGCCCGGCTCTCATATTGTAGATTTTTATATTCCAAAGTTTTTATTCATGGTTAAAATTTGAAGCATGGGTACATTTCATTTTAAATAACAGTAGAAACATGAAACATTGTAATTTTTAGTCAAACTTTTTCACAAGATAGTTCTTTATACTAAACTCGACCTATTTTTTTATACCCTTTGAGAGCTTTCTTTCAGTGTTAATTTGAATTTGGTTAGCTAGAAAACTCGCTACCTCTAACAGACTTCCATTATCCTTGAGAGTTTCAGATAGTTAGGTTCAACAGTAAGTGGAAATAAACCAGGTTATAAAAAGGTAATCGAGAGTGGTGTCTACTTTTGGAATGTTTTTCGTTTCATGGAGAGTTGAACTAGTTATTTTTCAATTTTCTTTCAGATCTACTTGAAAAGCATCCTCAAGGACATATGCGTATACAATGTGAAAAACCCACACAAGAACACATGGGAACTAAAGCCTGAATACAGACATTACAAAACGGATCCCGAGACAGAGAAGTAGACTTTCTGTAATTTGAATATTAATTTTTTTGTACTAACCATTTAACCTTCGAAGTTCCCAAAAGGCTCGATTTATCTTTCTATTCGTTCCCTTACATGGGTCTCAAAAGAAACACCAGTATTTTCATCGCTTGTTTTCTAAAACACTACAAATCCCAAAAGGCACAATTTGTATTTCCTTTCTTCCTCAGGAGCTCCCTTAAAATGATACTTTCTTGTCATCAATTTTCTTTCTCGCACTAGATCCAAAAGGTGCAATTTATATTTCCTTTGTTTCCCTCAGGAGCCCCCTAAAGTGTTTTCATCAGTTGTTTTTTAGTCACCATAAGTCCCACAAGACATAATGTATATTTTCTGTCATTCTTCTGAAATGTACATATGACCCATTGATAAACAACGTAAAACTCAATATTTCAGGAGGTATTGATGCATACTGATTTGCTTGTCAATTTATATGTTTGAAAATAATAGTTTCGAGTTGAGTTGGTTTGTTTTTGTGACCCCCTGCAAAATAGAGATTACATGGGATTTTCTCGTTAATTGGAAATATATCCGGCCTTGAAAGGGTAAAATTAATCACGAAATAAAGACATGCCTGATACACAAGATAAACTGGTAAGATAAAAACAGATAAAAATTGAATTGAAATTTCTTAATAAGCATTTACAATGAATCATACACGTACGTTATATAAAAAAGCTATCTTGAGAACGATATTTAAGGTATAATGCAGAATATCCGAAAGAAAACTAATAGCTTTATGTGACAAAATACCACTGTATGGAAAAACTCATTTGAATTTAGAATCACTCATTTTTTCTCGATTACTTGGTGTTAAAAAGTAAAAATGCTACCTCCGTGGAAATAAGGTTCCTTTATGCCTGCATCTTGTGATGGGGCGCCCGGCCACGTGGTATGTGGGGTGGTCATTTGCCCTTCTTTCCAGGTCCATGATGTTTTGGGCCTCTCGGACCTCCGTGATTATGTTTTCCATGCCGATGTTTATGTTTTCCATGTTTATGGTGTTTATGTTTCCCTTCAGGTCTTGGTTTGATTCCTGTCTTCGGTTTTTTTGTTGGAGGAACAATGATTTCGGGTGTTTTAGGGGGGAAAATAATGTTAGGTGTAGGAGTAGGAGTATCTGGTCTGGCAGGGGGGCCGGGTCTACCTGATGAGCCTGGTCTTGCCGGTGGGCCTGGACTACCAGGGCGTCCGGAGATTCCTGCAAGAGAAAATGTTGCGTTTATTCTGGCTTCTATTTTTTTCAACAAACATACAATAGCTGTCACAAACCATCCTAAATTAAGATTTTACTCCGATTTAAATCTATTTTCACATGCTTCTCAAAGAATGATGCAAGGGGGTTGAACCTCTTCATAACTTCAGTGTTTGGTTAACTGCCCATGCTAACTGCTAAAGTAAACGATTCTATGTAAACATCATTGTTGTTCTCCTGACTGTAAAAAAAATTCCCTTTAAATTCGAAGTTTTTTCGAATCACTGACTTTCTGAGTACTCTTTTATACCTTTGACTTAGTTCTGATAAGCACATTTATTTCTTAAATATTCTAAAAAATATTGCAAAGCTGACTATTGCAAGAGATTAAGTCGTGTCAAAACTTCTGGAGATATACCTCCTGAAAATATAACGTTTTACAAAGTTTATCAATGGGTCATATAGGGTCGGTGTTAGCTTTTAGTCTCACATTAAAAATTACGTATTGATAACGCAATGTAAAACTGTTATTTGTCATATATCTAGATATTTTGTGTCATTATTTCGAGTTTGATCGTGTGTTATTTAACCATTTTACCCCTGGAACGATATTAGTTATTTATTCAGTTTACCCCTGAAACGGCCATATAGATCATTGCTCAATAATTCATAACGTCATATTTTTAGTGGGTAAATGCAGACGGAATTTTGAATTAAGTTCTGAATTAAATATTTTTTCAGAGATTTTAACTTTTTTTGAATTAAGTTTAGTTCCGTAGATATGAACTTGAAATGGTTAACTCTTACAAATTAAGGTTTTAAATGGCTTACCTTGTAAATACTCGTCAATCTCATAATCTTCTTGTGCGTTTGTTAACCCTTAAACGTAAAATTAACTTTGTAATATAATAGCCAGATCTGTAATACGGTATGCGTTAACTTGGACCACAGTCATGCTTGGACATAATTCTCATTTGAAACTCTGTAATCTTGTTCTTAACCCAGTAATTTATTGCACGTTTATATAAATATCATATCCTAAATTGTTGTTTCAGCAGAGTAAGGAAAATTTGAAATGTTCATCTCATTCGCGGATCTTACCTACCTTTCCCGCGGACCTCACTTTGGTGAGTTGGCCCTTCCCTCGTGTAAACACAAAGATAAGTTTACAGATGATCATACAGAACTCACAGATCTCACATAAATGAGCTGACCCACCTCATGTAAACAGGTCCTTCAAATATTAAAATTAAAGAGGAAACGGGCTGCATGAATTATCTCGTCATAGATAATAATGTATCTCTTACCATTATACTGCGTTAATGCAAGTATGAAACAGAATGCAGCAATTAGATTCATCTTGACATTACTTTCTTGCAAATTCTGATAAAGAAATAAAGGTAATATAATTGTGGTAATATGGAATACAAGTTTTACAGTATCACACAGTTTCTATTAGACTGTTTACCTCAGTGGTAAAATAAAATGTGATTTTTTATTTGTGGCTGGCATGGCTCAATATAGAAAAAAAATTTGATTTACGAAAAGTTATCAAATCATCGAAAGATTATGACGGATTTATTATCACTGGGTGCCACTGCTCTCCTGGTGGTGCACCTGGAAAAAATTAACATTTGCTGGAATTTGTCACTGTCTGAGCCCAGTCTGAGCACTTTTTATGAAACAGCTATTTTCAGTAAAAATGCAAGTAAGAGTCAGTCCGCCGCTGGTTTACACGTATCATAGTTTATAAGAAACAGCTGGCCCAAATTTCTCAAATATTACAATTGATTCTATTCTATTGTTTCCCATAACATTAGAAAACAATGAAAAAAGTTAAGAAACAACCTACCAACCGACCTTAGTTTCTTATAAAACAAAATATGTGTTCTAATATATACATAGGACATTTTCCAAATCGGGTGCGAGGAACATCCGGCTTTTGGACATCCGTAAAATATAAATTCTTCTCATACTCCTTTGCCTCAATTATGAATTTTTTTGCTTGGGTATGTATATTACCAGTGTGTTGTTGTTATTACCTGCGATTACTCATAATTTTGAAAAACTGTAAACTCGGAGGACAATCCTCAACAGCAACTAAACTAAGATTAACAATCCATTTCTTAGGTTGAAGCAGGCAGGCAGGGCAGGCTGTCAAGAAACGGACTTCGTCCCCGATGCTCCGGATGGGCAAATTTTGCTCTTGTCTCTACTCTAAACCCGTTGTGTCTCCTCACCTCAATCAGGAGTGCAGGTTTTATTGTCAAATTAGGCTTGAAAAGCAATTGCATTTAAAATAATCGTCACTATTTTGTAATTGTACTCACCGCAACGGCGCAGCGTAAGAACGGTCTTTTTCTTTCAAATGGTTCTTGTCAAACACCAGGTTTTATCAACTGGGATTGGATATTGCCACATATCATTGCTTCACAGCTTTTGTTTCTTAAGCTTCAGGCTCAAAACATTGTGGGTTACGCTTGCAGATCATGTTGCAATCCACCTTTTCTTACTAAGGCCGCTTTTATGAAAATGTGTGGAACTTTAGAGATATTGTGTTTTTGATTGCTGAAATAGATGCTGCACACAAATTATAGTCTAAACATCAATTTTGGTGTTTCTACCTACATTTTCGTCAAAAATATGGTGATTTGAAAATTTCATATTTGTAAGGGCTTTGACCGTGAAAATGAAATTTGTCCTGACATAATTTTTGCGGTCTGAGCCTTCATAAATTTTAAATATTTACATCACTATAATTTTTACAAAACTTTAGTTCGAAACACGAAAATTGGCCCCTAGACTAAAATTTGTGCGCACAATCTATTTCTGCAATCAAAAACACAGTATCTCAAAAGTTACATACTTTTCCATAAAAGCGGCCTTAGTAGCCTTCAATCTTATCTAGTTTTCATTTTTAAATTTTGAATCCCGTAGATGCCAAAGTTGATTTTATAACTGCAGGTAAAAATGCCTTCACACCCGTTTCACAGTCTAATATAGTTTTTCTCGTAATTTACACATTTTTTATATATAAGGAACCTTTAATTTGAGAAGCTCCTAATTGTTTTTGCGAATTTTGTTTCCTACGCTTCTAAAACACCCTACACTTCTAAAAAACCTTAAAAGTACTTTTCGGGGCACGTTATAAACATCCACACATTTAATTTCTACGTGATGGTAGAGTTCCTTATGAGAGTGCTCCTTGTAAAAAATCAAACTTCTTTCTTGGATGTATCAAACCGGGGAAAGGAGTGGCGCCCCCCCCCCCCCTGCACACCGTGGATAGCAAATAGGGAGCCTTCGGGTTGCCAAGGGGCGGAGATTCAGACTTTTTGGTGGGGGCAAGCATTTCCTGGAGGGATATTTTCCGACTGAAAGCAGAAAGTTTCTGACTAAATCTGATACAGACCATGATTCTCGTGGTCAAATCAAACTTAACAATGTATGCGCGTACGCAACAATTTTTCACCTTAATAAATTGAAAATTGGTTTCACAATGAAAAATGTATTCATAATATAAACAAATTGTCAAATATTTTGTCAAAATACTATTTTTATGTAATTTTTGGGTAAAAGTGAAGGAATCAAAGAGTCTTACAAAGTTGTGAAACCGAGAAAATACTGACTGTGAGCAAGAATTTTCCGATTTAGTGGCAATTGGAAATTTCCGCCTCTGGGGTTGCCTTCCAACTAGCGTTCGGCATTACTTATTATACGTTCTATAACTAACTACAAAGTACAATTCGTCTTCTTCTTCTCCGTCATTACATTGAAGACAGATTCCCTCTCTCCCACTGGTTACAATTATTAGGTTACTTTTGTCGCTATATCTTGTATCATACAAGGGAATAGTGTACGATTCAATTTTTCGACAAAACATTGCTGCCATTATAAGAATTTATCAAAATTATAAGATACTTGAACACTGTTGAGAATGTTTTGCTGGAAGCGTTGTTCGTTCCCAGGCTTCTTTGCGCTTGCATTTTGTAGTTGCTCAGGCATTATCCTTTTACAACACCCACGTGGAAAATGAGAGTATCACGTTAGAGAATTATGTTATGATCGAGTAAAAGATGAAGGTACTTTGAAAAGCTGATTTTATACGTGTAAATATGTAGTACTGTACGTTATAGAAATATAATCAAGCAATTAACGATGTCTTTCTCTTGCCCAAGACAATTCAACATTTCACACTGACCACCTATCCATATGTTCCAGCATTCCTTTACCATACATTGCCTTAAAATTCAGATTTTAATATTCCATAATCATATCGAATTTAATTTCGCACATTTCCTATTCCAGCTCCAGCATTTCCTATTCCAGCTCCAGCATTTCCTAGCTCGTGAGATCAACCGTTGAAAGATTTGAACACCATGATAACCACATTTGAACTAGTAGGCCTATACTTTAATGCTATTTTGTTTAAATTGTATTCGTTTAGATTAGCTATTAGACCATGTATCAGATGATATTTTGTCAAATCATTAAAAAGAGCGCCGTTCAAAGATTATTAGTTGGAGAAACCTCTTAGTCTTTGACGAAAGAAACTTGACCAATTAGCAGCCATCCGAAAGGGGCGAATGAGAATAATGCTCTCAGCTTCATGTTACATTAGTTATGGCTTTTTGTTACATAACATTTTAAGTTTCTTTCATCACTCATTGCAGTATGAGCACAGGGAGACCATGAATAAATAATAAAAAATAACAACGAAAACAATAATAATAATAACGAATCGAAATAAAAATAATAATGAATGAGAGGTCCGAAGGAAACTGCGAAGGAATTATGGAGCGAACTGTGAAAGAACGGAACTGCGAGGGAGAGATAAAACAAAAAAAGACAAAAAAAAGACAAGGGGCGAATCACAGCCGACCACCGCGTCATCTCCACATTATGCTAGGACTCAGGGATCGTTTGTCGTCGGTGGAAGTGTGGTGATTTTCAAAAAATGGCGGTCAGTCATAGCTAGCTTTGCATTTAGTTTTGATGGCACGATGTCTGTTCTTCTGGTTCCTCTTGCTAATGTGACAAATTTTGTCGACATCAGATGCAGTAAAAGAGAATGGAGGGGAGGAACTCTACGATGGTAAGTTACCTTTCTTCATTAGCTTCAGTGTATGCTACTTGATTGATATTTATTTTTAGGCCTTATTTTCTGCCGGCAAAACTTCCTTTTAACTATCTCTGCCTGGTCTCTGCTCACGACAGAAAATTGATTTTTCTCGACCTTTAATATTTCCTTCTGGTATTTAATATTTCCTTTAATATTTAATATCTTCTTTTAATAATTTTTTCTTCTTTTTTCTCATTTTCGCACTTCCATTCTTTTGCAGTTCACTCCATAATTCCTTCGCAGTTTCCTTCGGACCTCTCACTATTATTTTTATTTCGATTAATTCTTATTATTTTCGTTATTATTTTTCATTATTTATTCCTGGTCTTCCTGTGGTATGAGCAGGATTATATCTACGTTTCGGAAACTGGAAATTCTGGAAGATAGAAATACAGTGGCTTTGTGGCTATTGAATTGAATTGCTGAACGCCAACAAGCGACCAGTAATCATGCAAGAAAAAAGTTAGACTGCTGCGACAACTTTTTGTCGCACCTATAAATTTGTAGAAGCTAAAAATAGAGTGAGTTGATTGGTTAACTAAAAAATTTCCTGATACAAGGCGGAGCTAAAAGCTAAACAATGAAGAACAATTGTAATTTTTGCTGACTTGGCATTTTTCCTGAAACGAGGCGAACTTTTTTGGCGAACTTTTTTCTTGTGTGATTACCAGTCCTACAATTATGCGGAAGTATACAATTATGCTAACGACAACAGTTTAGGTTTTTCTTCCAAAACCATGCACTTGATTGTAAGAGATAGTTGAGATCGTCAATGATTTGTAAACGTTGGAATGCTATTGACGATTGTGAATGTAATATGAGATTGACATATGAGATTGGATGAGTTTATGATACTTGGGTACAACATGAGTTATTCTTTTGATTGTTCTGGCTGGTTAAACAATATATCAGCGATCGGCAGAACTTTAGGAAGGTTCCACAACACTATTGCCCACTAGTTAGGCATTGTTCGTCTTCTAAATCTTTGAATATAATCGAAAAAATACAAGAAAGAGCTTTGAGATTCCTACCTAATGATACAAAAGTTCCTATGATGATCTCGTATTGAACTCTAATAAACGTTACATGGACATCTTGGTTGAAAACTGTGTTGAAATATACAAAACAATGAACAAACTAAGCCCATCTTCTATGCAAGATATTTTCAAATTTAGATCATCATTAAAGTGCATATGACACGAAAATTTTTATTTGTTCAATTTGTCAAACCAACATCGCTGATAACGGTGGTGAACTT
>JAYJMH010032234.1:0-16802 GCA_036873815.1 Phacellophora camtschatica
TACACTTTCCCATATTTTGGGTTGGTGTACAACTTGGTGTACAGTTCCCTGATTTTATACTGGAACTCATTTATTTTGCACAAAAGTTAAAATTTATATTTAAAAAATTCCTGTTACGTCAAATGCTTTGTTTGTTTTGAAAATGGCATGGCTGTTATGACACAGAAGTCAAGTCTGGTAAAAAAAATTTAGGCCGTTTCCACCATAGAAATTAATCTTTAGCTCACGTTCCATAAATCCTATCAAAACAATCAATTTTGCCATTAAATTCTCTACAAATAGTATTGTGGATAATTCACAGAAAATATTTAGGTTGATAGTAAAAAATAATTTTGAATTTTATTTTATGAGATTGTGTGACGGATGAAAACAGAATTTACAAGCCCATTCCGAAACATTGCAATGAAAATTCATCAATACCTTGAGTTCTATAAATGATATCAAAACATCAAAAAAATAATTGAATTCTGCATTAAATTCTTAACAAGTCTGATTTAAATTTTTAAAGAAAAGTCATTCTATGTTTTTTAGAGAATATATTTTATGTTGACCTGGTGAACCTACGCAAAGCGTGACAACAAAATTCTGAGATATCTTTCAATGAAAAAGACAAAGGCGCTGTGCAGCGTCCGTGCAGCAATGCGCGATCTGAGAACACGCTGCACAACTAGCCCCCCTAAAATTTGCCGTAATCTGCCCGGGGAAGGTTTTATTAGAAGTAAAAGGCCTAAATAAATAGATAGAGCAATGTAGCTTACCCTGATTGAAGTTTTCAAACGGTCATCGGCATTGCTTAGCAACAGCCATCAATGTTCGCCCAGTGAAATTGAAGCAGCCTTATTTTCAAACTAACATGCAAAAAAAATAAAATAATTTTCTTTTTTCTGGATGAGATTAAAGCCAAAAATTTAATGATGGATGAGGGCCAAAAACCAGCCTAAAGGCATAACATGCATCGCAGTACGCATTTGTCTTATTTTTTACACATTTAAAGGAAGAGCTAGCTCAAAAATAAATTAGATAGGTAAGTTAAGCAAAGATTACTATATTTAATGAAAATAGAATTAATGATTTATCTGTTTTGAATGTTGAGAAATAAATTTTTGAAAAATGGTCAAAATCCCAAAATCAAAGAAAACAGTCTGTTGTCACGCAAAAAAATTGCTGACTTGACTTCCACCTAAACAATGTAGCGTAACAGCCATGATGGTCTCTCACTTATGCCAATGATCTTTTGCATTTGTCATGTGCGATGTCGTGATTCTCTAAACTGTGTAATTAATGAAAATATACGCTGAATTAATGTTGTTAAACTAGAAAGAAATTTGTAATAGATGGCGTTTCCCCTGAAAAATTTGATAAATAGGGGTGTGTAGGAAGGCGTTTCTGTAAAGAAAAAAGAGCGCTGCCCTCTGGCACGGAGCCTCTGGTGTGCAACATAGAGCAGTTTTGCTGCTGTCCAGTGTACAGATTTCATACTTTCCAGACTGGACACGATGTGTATCCATGTGATAAGATGTACATGAAGGATTTCAAACAAACTAAATCACCACTTTTTAAAACATCTTTTTTATACAGACAAGTTTTTTATTTTCTCATAGATTCTGTTACTTTAAAATGTGTTCAAAATTGAAATTGTCCTTGAGGATATTGTCTTTACCTGTCAAGTACTTTATGCCTAAATCAAAATTCTGCACAAATATACCACCTTATCAGGTTAGCAACACATCTATGTACTAACATACTCTTTGAGTTAATTTATGTTATAAACTGATGGGAATCAATTTATTAACTGTTTTTTATTGGTGCTAATTATGTCTCGTGAAATAATAAAAATAATTTTACGAGACCTTTACAACATTGGATTATAAAAAAACAACTTGAGACTTGGCTCTTGTATAAATGTTTAATACTATCCTCTGCACCATGATACATTGTAGGACTAATAAGCCAAAGATCTTTGGCCTGCAGCAACATGGTAATGTCTAGGTGTGGCAGGCAACATTTGAAAACCACCTTGGCTTAGGGAAATGGCATAATACCATTGTGAAGTGTCCTATTGAGCTTTTGAGGATGGTGTGACATTAAAACATTGCCGGCAGAGCTTTGGCTTGCAAAATATTTGGAATGCACCTGGCCTCTGCAAGACCACAGACAAGGCTATCGGACAGGACCACTGCCAGATTTATTTTAAAATTATATCTATGTTCAAAGTTAAAAAAATGTTGCTTAGTTGCATATTTTGTTGTTTTAACTTGATATCTTTAAAGTTAAAAATAATTTTTGCTTTTGGCAGAAGTACAAGTAGTTTTGCAAATTTTTAAATAAATGTAACCTAATTGTATTGCAGCTGCAAAAAGAAATAGCTTCATTATTGGAATTAAAGAAAGAGCTTGGAAATGACCCAGGAAAGCAAAAATTTGTTCTCAAGACGCCCAAGGTAATACTTGCAAGAACTTAAATTTATTCTTCTTCTTCTCCATGTTCCGACCTCTGTATCCTGACGGTTGACTTACTTGACTTGACTTAAGGCACCTTCCGTCTGACGGTTGGATGGCATGATTCTCCACTTTTCTCTACCTTGAGCCATCACTACAGCTTTGCTATTGCTATTGTTGTTTCCTGTCCAAGATCGTCCTGCTACTTTATTGAAGTTCCTCTTTTGCCTGCTACTTTGTTAAATTTACTGAATTTAGTAATTAATATAATTTCTTCTGAAATGACATATTTTTGTGAAATTTGTTAAAAATTATTATTGTTTTGAAACACTTGTTCCAGTTTATGTAAACTTTGTACCAGGGCACAAGGTTATTTTCAGTAAACCATACCATATTACTAGTGGTCTTAATGGTGCAATGGATGGCTATAGCACCACTATTTCCCCCAATCAAAATGTGATGCACTATTTAGCCTATATATATATACATATGAATAATTTGAAATATATGAGACTAATGCCTATTTAACTTGATGTTAATAATTTGCTTTTAGGGCACCAGGGACTACAACCCAATTCAAATGGCAATTAGAGAATGTGTTTTTAAAACCATCATTGGTTGCTTTCATCGCCATGGAGCAGAACAAATAGACACTCCTGTCTTTGAACTGAAAGTATGTCTGAAACATTTTTTTTTAACTGTAGGGGCTATTTACAACTTTTCAGATGTTTTCCAAAATAAACGGTTGTTGGAGATTCTATTTTGTCATTAATTACTTTCACAATAAATTTGCCAAAACTTTAAAAGACTTTGATGTAATAACGTCAAGATTTTCTGCCAGATTTTTTAGAGTTGTATTTTTACTACAGGAAACACTCACTGGCAAATATGGCGAAGACTCAAAACTTATTTATGATCTGAAAGACCAAGGTGGTGAGCTTCTTTCACTGCGATATGATTTGACTGTATCTTTTTCAAAAATTCATAAATATGAATTATTTATGTGTGGTTTGCTTTCTAAATGTTTGGAAGCTTTTTCAAAAGACGAAAATTTTCTAACAGTTTGTACTATATTTTCTTAGAATCATACTGTCCGCCTTTTTAGTCCATGAGCCGAGAGCTGAAAATAGGGGTAGTCACTACCACTTTGGGGGGAATAAGATTGGTTGTGATTTTCATGAAGGGTACGACCCTAGTAGTTTAAAGATTAAAGTATCATATCTCCGGATCTAGAAAAGATACCATGATTCTGTAAAGAAGGGTCTTGTCCAGTTTCAAAAGTTCTTTCTTTTGATATTAAGCTGATTTTGTTATCTATTAAGTAAAACGTTCGACGGAGCTTTATTTTCTATGAAGGCTCAGTACTGAATTTTTCAATGTTTGACCCCCCGTCATTTCTACATGTCCCATTTTAAAAATGTCTATCATGCTATTTCTGACTATTGGGGTCATACTCTTAACGAAAATCACTATCAAAGTTATTCCCCCCAAGTGGTAGTGACAAGTGTCCTCGGCTCATGGACTATTTTTAATTTTTCAGAACTAAACATTCTTTGATTTGGAGTTGAAAAAAATACATTTTTTAAATTTTTATTTACAAGAGTCCCAACTATTGCACAAATAAATTTAACTATAGACTATTATGTCCTAAAATCGAATGTTTACAAAACGACCTGGTAACTAGTCTAATTAATTATTGTTTTTGATCGAATAGAAGCAATGAAATGTTTATGTAACGAATCACATGTTATTCGAACTTATAACTGATTGATCTATTAAATGATGTGCTTTTTCATTTCATAATGTGTGCCATTTAACATGCTGCGAAGTAAAGTCACACTTTTAAGAAGCCACTTTATAGGAAAATCAGACTCTGAACTCTGAGTAGAACAACAAGAAAACAATAGGTTAATTAAGGGACAACAAGAGATTGAGAAAGGAGTTTCTTAAAGGTGGGACTTTTTTGTATCATAAATTGAGATACGTTATTGTGAATCTCAAGATAAAGTCTGTCCTTTTCTTCTTTTTCGTAGAAATTTTCTTTTTCGAAATTTTTTTTGTTGTACTTAACATAATTTTAGGTACCATTCGCACGTTATGTTGCTATGAACAGAATTGAGAAAATCAAAAGATTTCACGTAGCAAGAGTTTACAGAAGAGATAACCCCGCCATGACGAAAGGAAGATACCGAGAATTTTATCAATGTGTATGATGCGAATTTTTCCATTATTTTTCATTGTTCAGTTATTTAATTGTTTCGTTATTTATTGTTATTTTTTGTGAGTTTCTATTTTTTTTATTTTGTATTTTATTTGGCTATCAGTAGCAAGGGTCTACTACTTGAGAACGAAGTGGTGTTGTAATCAGTCCTGACATACCAGAAGTCCTGAACTCAAACTCTAAACAACAGATGTTGTGTAAACATCACTAATTTACTTAGCTTCATGTTATCTCATGATATCAAGTAAAATTGCACCTTGGCGTTAAAGGGTGCGAAAAACTTTTGAGTATCAAACGTGTTGCTGCACTAATTGACTTCCAGGGAGTAAAAAACTTAAATCATAACTAACAAGCCTGAGCTAACAAGCATGGAAGCTTTTTCGACTTTTCGCCCAACTACAATTTCGCCCAAACAATTTGGACGTCCCCCCCCCCCCCAACCTCTGATTTAACATTTTGCCTAACCTCTGATTGACGTTCCGCCCAACCTCTGATGGACATTTCGCCCAATCTATGTATAAAGACGTTTTGCCCAACCTCTAAAAACGTTTCTCCCAACAATAAGATTAATTAAAAGAACAGGAACGACGCAAAAAAACGATAAATTCAACAATATTTTGCTTGCTAATACTTCGCGACAAGCCGAAAAACGTTTGTACTGGTTTTCAACAAAATCTCGTTTCTCTAACTATCACAGGATAAAGCCAAGGTCAATAGGAGACTAATAATAATAATTTAAAAGTTATAATAACTTTTCATTTGGTTTTGACATGGTACACTCGCACGTTATAATTTTAGTTGGTACCTGTCTCGGAACTACATTGCACGCAAATTTCAAGAAAAATTTTATCGTGTAACGAGGCCTAAAATCATATTTTATTTCTTTATTATTGCTTCTTAGGATTTTGACATTGCTGGACAATACGATTTAATGATCCCGGATGCAGAGTGCGTCAAAGTCGTCGCTGAAATTCTTTCAAATCTTAACATGGGAGATTTCTTGATCAAAGTAGGTGAATTGTCCCACTCCTACGTAGTGCCTTCCTTTTCAATGGCTATAGACGCTATGTGGTATTGTGCTGCTCCATAGTTCTTATTTCGTTTATTCCTTCGTATTCACTAGAAATATTGTCCGTTTAGCACTACCCAGGTTTTATTGGTGAGGTTTAAGTACAATTGAAATTTATCAATGAGTCTTTTTAGTTGGTGCAATGTATTGTTAGGACGCGAGCAAAGCTTATGGGGGCGTAGGCTTGCACGTGCAAATGGAGGAGAAGCAGTATCTAAATATGATAATGAGGCTCTGAAAAATTACACGTCGATAGTTGTTTTATTGAGTGAGATTCGACTTTATTTGCGTTTGAATGAAATCAATTAGAAAATTGGTTTTTTTTATTAGCAAGGATCTTTTTTGTTTTAATTATATAATTTTGAATTCTATTTCAGTTGAATCACAGAAAACTACTTGATGGCATATTTGCAGTTTGTGGTGTTCCTGAAGATAAATTTAGAACGATTTGTTCAGCTGTAGATAAGCTAGACAAGGTATTTCATCTTGGCTTTTTCTATATTGTCACAATTTTTTTCTTTCATGAAGGTATATTTAGACCAGTGTTGAAGGGATCAAATTTACACACAAATTATATTCTTGTCACATTTTATTTATATCACCCAGTGTTCAACTTTCAGCTATGCATTTTGTACTTGTGCTTCCTGTTAAAATGTTAAAACATGATTTATTTAAAAGCTATTCTTCACATACCATTTATTTTTACTTGGCACAAGGAAAACAGAATGAAGTGAACAAAATGAAACACTCAAAACAAAATGAAATCTGATCAGTAAATTCATTTCAAATACTAATAATTTTTCTTCCAGTTACGATGGCCATTATACTGATATAGCTTACTTTCTACTATCTTACAAACTAATTAAAACTCTTTTAGGGATTCTTTTTTTTTAATATTTAAGCAATTTAAAAATAGTTTTTGGCACGGTGTAAATTCGATCCACTACTCTTTTTCTTATGTATGGCGAACTGTTTTCTTCCGATGTCTTAGAACTTAAGTTAGTCATTGCAAACAAAATTTAATTGACAAAATTAGACATTTGGTTTGTTAACATGATGAAATGAATAGGGGTAATTTTGTGACTGATGTGGATAATTTTAAAGGGTTCAAATATATTTTTCAGGAAAAAAATTGTAGTTCTTTCTATTATTAATTAATGAACTTATTTATTTATTTGTTAATATCCATCATCTTGTTCACCGTAAATATACATATAAACAGAATTCGCTGAATAAAATGTGAAATAAAAGGCTTAATAAAATACGATATTCGATAGTGGGGGCTTATTCGAGCGGGGGGGGAGGGCTAATTCGAGGATCTACGGGACTTATTTATTTATAAAGTATATATTATATATTGAATAATTAATTATTTATTCATTCATTTATTCATTCATTTATTGCAATTTGTTTCAGTCTCCTTGGGAAGAAGTTGAACACGAAATGGTGGAAGAAAAGGGTCTTTCAAAAGATACAGCTGATAAAATTGGACTTTATGTTAAACAAAAAGGTAGTTTTTGGTTGTCTTTTAATGAAACATTCCTCTAATGTGGTACATGTATACATGTTAACTTCTCGAGTTGGCTTAACTCGAATCTCCGGTTAACTTGAACTGTTTTGTAGATCCCTTGAAAGCTTCCAGTGTTGATTTAGACTTGGTTATCTCAAAACTTGTTAACTCGAAGGAATTATCATGTTCTTTGAAAGTTCGAGATAGGGGTCTTCTGGTCACGTTCTGTTTTTTTTTTATCGAAATTCAATAATCACCATCGTCTAATTTGTGGCAAGTTCATAACTTGACTAGTTTTGCATTCTATCCACTATCCGTTTGTTTGCATTTTAGGCTCGTTTGATTTGATTGAAAAATTAGAAAAAGACGAAGAATTAATTCAGAACAAATCAGCGAAACAAGGATTGGCAGAAATGAAATTACTGTTGGAATATTTGGAAGTTTATAGAATATCAGACAAGGTATGTAATTTAAATCCAACTCTCTCTTGGAGTTGTGCATGTAGCTTAATGATACGGTTTTGTCAGTGTAAATATATTTGTAAATTATTAAATGGATTTTTTGATAGGATTTCCTTCTTATTCTCAAATGATTCATTTATATTTATATCCGTGTTTATAAGAAACTCATATCCTGAATTCTGACCAGAACAATATGAAAACAATAGCTTAATTAAGGGGGGACTGGCTGAAAAACAATTTTGTTTTAATGGCGGGCATTTCTATAAATTTTTATTTGGTGCTTGCGACCAACAAATTTTGGTCGCAAGATATTGGTCGCAAGATATTGGCAATTTAACAAACATCCTGCAAGATATTGGCAATTTAACGTAACTTTCGATAAAATTCTACGAAATTTCCTGCATGACCACTTTTTGGAAAAATTTCCTTCTACCATTAGTCGGGTGCGTTTTCATGCCCTGATGGTGGAATTTACTAACTGTACGTAAATTTAGTAGCAGGTAAACTAAAAGTTTTATTTTGCAAAGGGTTGTAACATACAAACTAACTTAATTAGAAAAATAAACCTCTTTTAGAATATCTTAGAATATCTAGAATATCTAGTTAGTGTAAATTTCGTCAACATTTTCCTCCTAAAAATATACTATTTTGCGTTGTGTAGCATAAGGTCATATGACCCTTTCGGGGGTGACAGGGTTAATTGTGTGCCGTGGGATTATATCAACTTGTACACTTTTTCTACCAGGTATCGTTTGATCTTAGCTTAGCGAGAGGACTCGATTATTACACAGGTGTTATTTTTGAAGCTATTCTCACATGTCTACCAAAAGAACTTTCAAAAGATAAGCCAGGTATGTTTCTGCCGTAACTGTCACAATCATTGTCATGGTTACTTTTTTATATTCGTTGTGTCCACGGGCTTTAGGAAAAGTAAAATTTAGATTTTATTCCGATTTTTCTCATTCCACCTGTCTTACATTCCGTGTTTTCATTTTTGTCACAGGGAAATAAGAGGGAACAAGAGGACAGGTGGAATTAGAAAAATCGAAACGGGAATGATATATCAACTTTACTTTTCCTAAAGCCTGTGATGTGTCATTCTGCTTGCTGTCGTATATTTGTTCATAATCGGACTGAGTTACTATTTTTATTAAATTTATTCTTGCGTGAGAGCCCTAAACTATATGTCTGAAATGCTTTGTTCGGCTTTAGGTGAGGTTGGCGTTGGCTCAATTGCAGGTGGTGGGCGATATGATGAACTTGTCGGAATGTTTGATGCGAAAGGAAGAAAGGTATGCTGAAACTCTGCATATTATCGCATAATTTATTTTTAATAACCACCATTATTATCAATATTTTACGTATGGCTGGAAAATTCATTTTGATTCTTTCGTCCAACCAAAATTAGCTCAACATTTTCTTGCAAGATATTGACAATCTAATGTTGTAACCAATTCAAGTTACAACAAATGTCTGCAAAATGTTCTGCAAAATCATTATTAGGGAACATTTTCTGCGACTTGGTCACATGGTGGTCGGGTTCTTTTTTATTCCTTGGTTTACTTACACCAGTTTTTGAACAGTTTATAACAGTTAAGACAGAGAACATCTATTATATAGAACATCACAACTACTTTCTTATTTAGCTTTGTTTCAATTTCATCTTCGTAGTTTTAGAGCAAGTGTGTTTTACTTTTTGTACACTGAAAAGAACATTTTGAAAAGAAGTCTTTTATTTTGGTGAGGAAAGGGAGGGTAATTAGCTTTAGATATCAATAAGCGGACAAAGAAAAACAAATAATAGAGAAGTGGAAAATCATCTCGACGTATTTTCATTTGGTTTTATGGCCACCTGATCAATGCTTTTGATTTCGGTCAATATTTTGCACTGAACAGGAAAATTACTATGTACCCTCTCGGGCTGTCAATTTGAATTGCAAGTTAGATAACCCTTCTTCATTTAAATTATGATAATTTGTGCGATGTATTTACGTTTGTTCTTCAAGGTTCCTTGTGTTGGAATAAGTATTGGGATTGAGAGAATATTTTCAATAATGGAGGCTAAAGCACTGGTATGTTTTCTTGATTTTTTCATATTGTTAGGTTTCTTATAAGTGGCTTCTCGTTTTTATTCAATCATAAATACAAAGAAATTATTTTATTTTATTCTTGTTTTTTGTTGTGTCTGCTATCAACTGGGAGTATTATTATCAAATTATTGTAAGAAATTCAAGAAAAGTTCAGGTTTTTCAATCTCAAAAGCGATATAGCACTCTGAAACATTAAACTTTGTCCCCGTACAGTCAACTCCCTGAAGGCGGACAGCTCTATAAAGCGGACACCTGATTAAGACGGACACCGCTTTTACGGTTAAATGGTAAAAAGCGCAAATTTGAAGTTGAATCACACACACCATCTCCGGATATATGACAAATATATGACAAATAACAATTCGTTCTTAAAAGTTACTTTGAAATGGGTATTTTAAAAACGAATAATATTTGTCATATATTTGGAGACGGTGTCTGTGATTCCCCAGGCAATGATATAGTATCTACCCTCGTTTAGGCAGACACCAAAATTGGATCCTGGTGGTGTTGACTTTAGATAGAATTGACTGAAGTTAATTTTCAGTTGTAAATAAATTCAATGACTATTTAAATTTTAGGCTGGGAGTGAAAAAGTACGAACAACCAAATCTCAAGTTTTAGTTGTGTCTGGTCAGAAAAATATGCTAAAAGAACGAATGAGGCTAGTTAACGAACTGTGGGAAGAAGGAATTAAGGTATGGCTATTTTTGAAAGTTTTTATTTATTGATAGTTTAGTTCTTGTACTCGACTACTGAATTTGACTTCACTTTTCTTCATTATTCCACCTGTTATGGACAGTTTCATCATGATATGTGGCGCGTGCAGCTGGTGGAGGTTTCTGTTTGCCGAAAAACAAGCTCGAAGAGCGGCAGTTCCACTTGTCATGTGATCATTAATCAGCGTTTGTTATTGAAACTAAATAAAAACATTGAGGCTGCTGTGGCCTAAATGGAAACATTTGGTATTCGACTGATTTAATTACAGAACAAGTCACAAACAAAATAATGCCCTGTGATTACAAATCAGTCTTGTGATTGGAGCTACGGGAAAACGTTGATACCGCTGGCCAGAATAAAGTTTTGTAGATGTGGAAATATTTTAATTTCTGAAAATAATTTATGCTCACTAGTGCCATTTCACTCTTTGCTTGTTTCGTTAGGCGATATAATGCATCCTAATCCCACCTTCATTGAGAAACTCGTTTTTCGACATTCAACTATTATTGTTCGTTAAATATTCTATTTCCCCCCTATTTTTCTCGCCAGAATGCAGGGTCAGAGTTTTTAGTTTAGCACAATGCTTTCATAGAAGCCGCCAGTATATGAAATCTTCGTTGAAAGGGTAGTGAGAAAATACTGTGCGTTGAGGTCATAACTGTATGTTGAGATGATGAACTTTTTTCATTCATGAAAATTTACGCCTATAGCGTTGATAGCATAATTTCTTCTAACGAATTATCGATTACAACATTTTGTTTCAAAATAGACCAATGATGGATATCAGTCGAGTGACTCATGAAAACTGGACCATACATTCTTTTTTGTTGGGAAGACAGTTTTAAAATTAAAGTCTTCATTTCAAAACAAATAAAAAATTTTGATATCTTGTTTTTTCTATCAAATTATCGACACAATATTTTCTTTTAAAATAGACAAATAATAAATCAATAATCTTGTCAGAATTCAGGCTTCTTGAAGTTGGGATTTTACTGTTGTGCTCTGTTTGCTGATTTTATTGTTGGAATTTTACTCATCTTCATGATCGTTTAGAGTTTTTGTTTTATCTTTCATTTTTTCTTGAATTGTTTATTTGCGGTGTCTATTAAGAACAAGTAAGTCAGTAGGCCAACCGATAGGTCGAAAGTAACTCGAAGGCTCCATTTTCATTAGCTGCTACCCATGGTGGGCAGAAGAGGGCGGCCATCCTTTCCATGATTTTATAACCTCTTACCCCAGCTGAATTTGTACTCATCTACCGATCTCGAAAGGATAGACCGCTGAGTTGGCTGTGGGTTTCGTGGTTGGAAATTTCGACAACTAACAAGTCTCAATCAAATTCTAAATTTCTTGAAACATAACAATGAATCCAGATGCACTGGTCTCTGAATAGAAAGCTAAACAACAATATTATTTCGTTAAACTTCTTATGTTAGATGAATAATTGAGCTTTCAAAAGCTCCCTAAACTTCAGAACCATTGCGTTTTTGCATTTATGTATTGATGGGATCAAGCTTTGGTGGATATGTCGTTCTTTGGTTTACAGACTCAAGAATAGTCACTTTCTGTCATGCAATATACGTATGAATCAGCTTATAAATTCTGTCAGTGGATTATATCATCATTGTCAACGTTTAAGTGTAAATTGTCGTCATTGTACACGCATTTTGTAGAGATGTTCGTGGTTATCGTTTTCGTCACTTGTTGATGATTGAAATTTGTTTATTGTTGAAATAAAACGCAAATTAAATGCTTGTGGATTTTTGTTAGAGGAAGATTTTCGTTTTGTATGTGCATTGAAGAGTTCTGTAAGAGTTTGATATATCTTGCTAAATCATAAGATAAACTCTCACTGTGCTCATTAGAAATATAATAAGGGTTTATATATCTTATTCTAATTATTAAGAATTATATGCTATGCAAAAGAAAAAACAAATTATTTTGCACTGAGGCCTTTCAAACCTGAGACTTTTTTGCATACTGAGGTTTTTTTTTACATTTAATTGCTTTTTTTAATGCGGACTGGAAATTTCCGAAGAGTTATGTGTTCATCAAAGCTTGTCCTTATTGCAATAATGATTTTGCATCACTTAGCTTCATAAAAATATAGATTTTGAAAAAAGACTCCTTGTCCAGATTACAGGATAAAAAGTGAATAACGTTTGTGCCATCACAGATGATATGTTATTTCAAGTTCCACGTTTTTTCCATTTGCTGTTTGGAATCTTTTTATTTGTTGCAGATATAATTTGCACAATTTGCAGCGTGCTTTGTTGCAGAAAATATTTCGGGATTTTGTTGAGTGACGTTTGTAGTTTGTGAAAATGCTGTGAATTTGGCTCTTGTTAAAATCTTTGCTTGGGGGCTGTTTTAGAAAAGGGTTTTGGGGTTGTTTTAATGCTACAACAGGTTTAGTTTCTTTGAAGTTCCTTTTTGTTTCTGAATCATTGATGGGTTTTTATTTATTGTACGATTTATTGTTTATTGTATTAGTAGTTGGTTTTAATTTGTTTGTTTATTTATTTATCTTCTGTTTGCTTATTTGTTTATTTATTTGTTTTATTTAATTTATTTATTCACCCTGTTACTTTTAGTCAGCTGTAAAGCATTTATATAAATAAATGAAATAAATAAATGTACAACTAATTTTAAAAATACGATACTATGTTTTAAATACACCTCATCACTAGGTATACTTCATACCAAGTACTAAGAGCAGAGCTTAATTTTAAACAGCTGTATGTGAGATCATAGGATAACAAAGGAAATTAAAACATTATAAGACCCTAGACTCATTGCAAAAGCCATTTTTTTCGTTCCTGCGCCTGATATTCCTCCGCTACACAAAAGTGGAAACAACAACAAAAAAAGTGCAAAAGTACAGAAAATTATGTAGCGAGCCTAATTGGACTCCATGTTGTTTTAATGTAACTAGACTCTCTGTATGGGGGGGGAGAGAGTCTCTTCTTCCCCCTCCTCCTCCGAAGAAGCCTTGGTAGGTTAATATGGTTTAGTCTTTCAAAACAGCAACATAAATTCAGGGCAGTAACGTGAAGATAAAAATATTTTTTAAATTACATTTATGGATTTTTTTTGTTTTTTTCTAGGCGGAAATTTTGAACAAGAATAATCCCAAGTTGCTAAACCAGTTTCAGTACTGCGAAGAAAATGGGATTCCCTTCTGTGCTGTTATCGGTGATAATGAATTGCAAAATGGTGTCGTGAAATTGAGGAATATGGCCAACCGGGAGGAGGTAATATAATTTTCAAATGCTATTGTTTCTTTTTTCAAATTTCCATAATTTGTTGGACTCTAGTAAAGTCTCTCTTTTTATTACCAAACGAGAAAAACCTAAAACGAGAAAAACTTAAATCACAACATGCGCCATAGTATTATATTCTTAGGCTTGCGTTTCCATTCTATTATATTTTGGGTCAGATCCAGATTTCCTCGGACACGCCCCCCCCCCCTATCCGAGTTAGATGGCACTGCCTCCCTTGGGGCTGCATTGTTAACTTTGTTTATAAAATATGAATTAATAAATGGATTAGGAAAGAAAGGGACCCAAGCATCATCATCTCCTTTAGGGCTGTTGTTCGTGCTGACGTATATGGTCAGCCAGCCGTATACTATCATTTATTCAATGGTTTGCTGACCTTATTCTTGGTCTCAAGTACCAATATCTTAATATTTGTTATGATCGTTTATGTCTGGATAGACTGTAAGGGTCTTATCCTCCACAGGGTATTTTCCTCCGCGGTGACATATCTTAAACGAAATACACTTGGAGCAATGACCTGATGACCGGTTTTCTTTGATATGTCTGTAATTTTACTTTATACTTTCAGGTCGAGTTGAAAAGAGAAGATCTCAGTAAAGAACTAAAAAACAGGTGCCAGCAATTATTTGTTGAAAGTTAGAAAGAGTGAATTTATTTATTTATATTTAATGAAAGATAAACACCGAGATTTTATTTTATTTTTATCTGAAAATGGAGCAGAGGACATGAGGGAACAAACTCTATATGAAACGGTAGACATAAAAACAGTAAAAAAAACGAAAATGATTCAAGTTTCTTTTGGGAAAGATATCAAATATTAGAGATGTTATTGAAAATTAGTTTGACCTGCTACTTAAAGGTCCTTTGGAACCAGCGTGCATTGCGCAGGTTTTTGGCGTGTAGCGGCCATTTTCATCGTCCATGAAAATTAAAATGTGAGATCATAGTTAGATGCTGAAATCTTGAATCGTTGGGATTATTTTACAAAATGCGCAGAAGAAAACAACTATGTCGATAGTCAAGAAACTCGTTTATTTTGCAAAGTAAGAAATTATTACGATGTATGACTGCTCGTTTTCTTGCTTACTCCGATCTTGATTACGCAACGCGAAAGTAAACAAAAAAACACGCTTGCAAAGGTTCATGGATGAAAGAGACTCGTTAATCTCAGGTTATATTTTGGTGTACCATTCCATCGCATGTTTTTTTCTCATCCAGAAGATTTTCAAGACCTAGTTAGCAAAAATAAAACTTGTTTGCGAGAACTTCTAGGTTAACCAAAAAGATAAAAATACTCCTACTCTTAACTGAGATTTTTGTTATTGGTTTTACTTTTTCTGATGATTTTAGCGCTATCTCCCAACATTTGCAAAGCTGCTATGATCGAGCTTTAGTGTTGATAATTCAATTTTTGCTTGAATTTGATATAAGAGAATTTGTACTTTGATATCATGTTTGTCAAAATCTACCCAATAATAGAGGATTTCAGCTGCTGCAATCTGCTGAAAATATAACATTATATGGCGTTCAATGCATTATATGGCGAAAATATAACATTATATGACATTGTATGCGGGTTTTCCTTTAGTCTGTAGTATGTAGTCTGTACTCAGGGATTCCTTTGTAGATTATAGCAAACAAGTTTTCAAGCTGTAAGGCAAAGTCCTTCACATCAACGTCAAAAAAAAACAAAACTGTAAAATCTAAAACTCTTCAATAACTTATTTTGTAGATTTTACGCAACAAAATTTAAAAAAACTTGTCGGTAACTTTTTGGAAACCTTTTTGCCCCTAAAAATAATAAAATGGTTCAGAACGTTTTAGAATCATCTGAAGTTAATGCAATGCACCTTTGTGGCATCAAGATAAACGATTTTCCGTTTTATTCAGCAAAATACCGAATGAATTTTGTCACTTAATTTGAGCACAAAATATATATTTTGTGCTAAGGTCTAGGGCATGAGAAAGCATCCAGCCTTGATGAAAGCATAACCTGTAAACTTTTTAAGCAATGTCATATGAATATAATCATTGCAGACATTGATCAAAGATCTCAAAATAGACTGAAGTTTAGCCTTTTTAACTTGAATTTGCTAAGCTCAAATTCCAAGCTACAGCCCTGAAAAAGTATCAGGGTTCAAATCTAAAAATAAATCTTTTTCATGTGCGTTCATAGCCATGAAAATGGCGTTGGCGCATTTGTAACTATAGTAGGAGGCGGGGTGGAGAAAATCTAAACAGTAAGTGTTTTCTAGCCCCCAATCCAAAATATGCTCCGCGGCCCCTAACATGGGCCATGGCCCGCGTTTACAACATGCCCAACCGGATATTTACTTGAACATGTCACATGTCAAATTTTGCCCTTTGTCACCACAGTCAATAAATAGCAGCATCAGATTTGTTTACTAACACAGTGGATGACACAAATTGATGCTGGAGGGGCTTTTTGCAACGTCAGCAAAGAAAAGGAAAGTCTACTTGTGTTTGCATGAACAGCAAGTATAATGATGAAATTCATTTTTATCATGATTTGCCTTGTTGGGGCACAGGTTAAAGGAGAAGATATCCCGGAAGATGGTGAGACAAGAACTTTTCAGTTTTTTTAATTCGATTGAGTCGTCTTGAACATAACTTTATTACAATCCATATCTTTTTTAGGTCATGATTTGTGTGAAATAAAATCAAATGACCACGAATGACTATGAATGTTTGTTGTCGTTATTTATTCTTTGTTAGTAATTTATCAAAATCATGGTCTGTGAAGAGGATAGAGGTAGATTGTTTTTTTGAAAATTGTTTTTGTGTTTTATTGGTGTATGACATATGACATAAAACACCGGGTATCCGCGTAGCCAGTTGGGAGAGGAACAGTTTCAGGGAACCTGTGTTCTGCAGTTATGCCAAACATTCGGGTGAGATCTTTCCAGTTTGGCTTTGTCAATTCAATTTTTTTTTTTCAATTTCATGTTATTCAAATAGTTTAATTACAATATATATGTTATAAAATAATGATAT